>SNQJ01S0042485.1:4757-18699 GCA_010110895.2 Picea sitchensis
TCAACGCTTGATGTACAACCATATACCAGGGTCCCATGGATAATTGTGGACCATAATGCTGAAGAAGACTGAAGAACCAAGGTCCCATGTAGAAAGGAAATCCACCATGCTGAAGTAGTCCAACCACCATTGTAAGCCTAGGTTCCATGTCCAAGTGCTCATGTGAACTCCCCGTGGAAGATTTTGAAACCCAATAACCAACTCCAAATGATGCTCCAAAGACTAACACCTATCATGTGGATCCAAATAAGAAGATCCATCCACATAGTGGAAAAGGGTCATAGCAGAATCTGGGATGAATAATACCACTGTAGAATATGTAGACTGAACGCTGATAACTAGCTCCTGATGTGGGACATTGATGTTCTCTATAGAAGGTGGAGTAGAGTCATCAAATAAAATATGAAAGTAGTTGTCATCCCAGAAATGACAACTATCCATATACCAATCATCACAATTTGCCTCAAAATCATACCAAGCATATATTTCCTGATTATATTCATCCCTGAGGCCCTCCATAAGAAATATCTCCTGCATGTTATTCAATGAATCTTTAATACTAAGAAAACTATCATTGAGACCATCTGTGATGATATTTGTGAGGCTATCTGTGAGGCCTTGTGCTAACACATCCAATCTATCATCCAATGTGTGAAACAATTGGGCTTTGAATGATTCAAGAATTTCTTTCAGGTTTTGAGAAGAAATAGCCATCTGATCACCCTATAAACCCTTCGGTCCCACAGCCGTCACGAAAAAACCCAAAAAAATAGAACAATAAGTTACAACAAAAAATCACGGTTTTTTCTGAAAAAACCCTAAAAAATTGTTGAAGTTAAAATGCTCATAACTTCACTTCCCTGACTCCGTTTCGGCTGATTTGTTTTTTGAAATTGGGTGAAATTGTGAGAGGAACTCAGATCTGTAATTTATTTGTGCAAATTCGGCCTCCAAATTCTACAGAAATAAAAACAAATCGCGCCACCGTCCGTAGAAAAACCCTGAAAAATTGCAAATTTTAAAACCTCAATATCTTGACCTTCCGAACTCCGTTTCAGACGATTTTTTTTTTTTAACTTGGATTTTTTTCTAAGAGGAACTCAGATATACAACCATTTTTTGCAAATTTTGCACAGAAATATACTGAAAATGTCTAGAATGTCGCGGCCCTAAAAAATAGTTGCCCACAACTCCGGCCAAGGAAAGTGCTCTAATACCAATTGTTAAGAACCAAAGACTGAATACAAAAGCACCACAACAGATATACAAGAACAATATGCAAAATCTTCTTTATTACTATCAAACCCTTAGGGTAGGGTAACACCATATAATGGATCCTATTATGGAAGGGATCCTCTCATGTTCACTTGCCTCTTCGAGGGGGCATCCTCCTATTGAGCTTCAGCTCCAAATACAATATTTCTCCTCATATCTCATTACATTGCTTGAACCCCTTTATATAGTGTTATCATATCCTAAGAACATTCTAGAGGAGGAATATTCTAGAAGTAGAACCTTCTAAGAAGCCCTCTTACATTAATTATATCTAATTACCCATTTATTATATCTAACTACCATAGTGGGTCTCATTTAATAATATAGTGGACCTAGTCCACCTTACATTGAATGACCTCCACTATTATCACTATGGGCCCTCTGGGCCCCCCCACTACCTCTCTAGCTACCTTACACTGAAGTTAGAAGCTCCATCTAACTTGTTTTCTGACTTCATAGAGTAAGTCATGGTTTCCTTTTCTTGGTCAACCCTAGATTTGACCAAAAACTCGAACTTGACGTCTTAGCTCGCTGAGAGTACCAGGAGATGCACTAGACTAGGGCGCACTAGTCTATCTGGAATTTAGGTCAATCCCTTCACTTAAGGTGCCTCAACGAGAGGATTAGGGTTTATGCAACTGCACCTACTAGTAACCCTAGCGATAGTGCTTTGGTAACTGCTCTTGCTAGAAACCCTAGCATAAGTTCTTCAACGAGCTTAGTATCCTTATGGCTATGCTCCCTTCCAGTGGTTAGACTGAATGAAGGAGGTGTGGGCCCATAACCTGTTAGAATATGATGGATGTGCTCATTTAACCATAGACAATATCACTATTGTCACCCAACCATAGGTTGAAGCTACCCCCGAGAACCTTAACCTTGACAGAGAATCATTCTGGAAGCAAACCCTAGGCTAGATATCCAAACAAAGGGTGGTGCATATTTCTCCAAGAATAGCACACCAAGCAAGAGTAACAAGATATTATCAAATATTCCAAACCATAACCAAGATATAGTCCAAACCAAAACTGAAATCTGCTAGCTATAGCAGCTGCAACGACATCTCTCCTCCAAACTTGCGCACAAACTGGCCAACTGCAGTGCGCACAAGTGTTGCTTTTGTATTTTTGAGAATGCCTTCTAGAATGAAGACTGAACTCCTGTATTTATACTAAAACTGGCAAACTGCCTGGGCCGACTTCTCATTCTGGGTGCCTATTTACTTAGTATATGATATTTCCTTTACTAGTTGTTTTCCTTCTAAGGTTTTAGATGATTGAGGCCTTGGGTTACCAACACCTCAACCATCCTCCCTCTTGTCTTTAGTTCACTTACTATCATTTGTTTCCTTCGATATTTCTGCTGTAAAAGTGACTCCATTAACCCTAAAGGCACTAGTTTATACCTTACATTTGATTGATTGATGAAAACAACCCTTAAACCTTCTACTTCAAGCTCTTTTCTAACCATTCCTAACCTTAGATTAGACAAACTTACTAACTATCTTTTTTTTGTTACAAAATTAAGATACAACCATATATGACAACAGTAAAAGCTCCTAAAAGCAAGTGTTAAAGTTGATTTTACATTGCCTTCTTTGCTTCTGACAAATGCTAGCATATTGCCAATTCTAGGTTACCATTTTGGGTCATTATTGAAGATTGTTTAAGGCATAATTGTGAAGCCATCATTATATATACATTTTTTTTATAAATCATTGTTTTCTTCATCTTGTATATCAACTTATTGCTTTCATTGTAAAGTCCAAGGTTTTACGAAGAACTAATATCAATTGTTACTTGCAAATAGTGTTTTCTTGTTGTCTTGTTCTGAGAAGGTACACTTAAACAAATCTTTGCTTCATCTCATTAAACCTTTGGGACTTTCTGATCAGTGTGAATTGTGAGAGGGGAAGAACTTTCCTTGATACTATTACCTTTGCCTTCTCAAGCCCCCAGGTCACCGGGGACGTCTCCCTTGGGATTTCACCCCTAAAGAGAAAGAGGTGTCTTATTTAGGTGAAAGTGATGGACAACCTCCTATTATTCCAATTTATTGTTCACTTTCCTTTGGCTTTTGGGCAAGTACAAATTGTACGATAACAGGCCAAACCACAAATTGTCAAAGTTACCATGTTTTGGCTTCTCTTCCCTTTTAGCATACCATCTTAGAACAAGAACCCTATTTTGAAATTGTCCTTCTTATTCTTCTTGTCAAATGTTGTTTTTACTTTTCTCCGATAAGCCTTAGAATTTTCATTTAATATTTCTCTCCTCTATTGTACCTCAATAATTTGAAAAAACATTATTTAAATATCATTATGTTCTTCCAATTCTTCTTGTAGAAATTTTATTACAGGTAAACCAAGTTGAGATGGGAAAATAACATATGTCCCATAGACTAACTGGAAAGGAGAAGTGCCAATTGAATTTTTGGTACTCACCCTGTCAACCCATAAAGCATATTTCAATTTATAATTCCATCCCTTTTTTTTATCTGCCAACATTTTTTTGATGATTCTAATGAGGCTTTTGTTGGAGGATTACGCCAATATGTTACCCTATGGATAATAAGGAGTAGAATGTGCCAGAGTAAAATTATATATTTCATAGAATTAAATCATAGTAGCAGATTTAAATTCCTAAGCATTATTTGTGATTAATTTTCAAGGACAACCAAATCTAGAAATATATTTTCTTCCAGAAAATTAATAATTACCTTATCAATTGCATTTCTGGTTGGGATAGAATCGATCCATTTCGTAAAGTAATCAGTGGTTGTCCATATCTGTCCATGTTTTCCACCAGAAGGAGGATGAATTTCTCCTATGAAATCCAATACCCATTGCTGGAAAGGGCCATTTGCTATGATTGGATTTAAGGGAAGAGAGTGTAATTCTTGTTTTCCAACAAACTTTTGACACTACTCACATGCTCTAATTTTATCAAACACATCATAAAATAGGGTGGGCTAGTAGTACCCAACTCTCAAAATTTTAAATGATGTGGCTTTCCAGTGCAGATGTCCTCCACAAGCACCTTTATGCAGGTCAATCATAATAAAATTTGATTCATCCTCATCAATACATTTCAACAAAATTCCATTAGGATCCTTCCAAAACAAATCTTGATTAATAATGCAATACTTTACAGCATTTAGCTTGAGATATCTACTTTTAGATTTATCAAAATCCGATGGAAATTGAAAATTCTGCAAAAAATAAGCTATGTCCTTATACCATGATGAGGAATGATATTTTTCCAATACATGTAAGTTTTTGTCTTTATCTTTTGATACTGGAACATCTGACCGATTTTGAATATAGTGCAGTCCAAGAGATTTACAATTTGAGTCAGCAAGCAATATTTCCAGACCCTGTCCTTTGATCAATTTGGTAGGTTTGAGTTCTACATCATATTCTAAGAGCTTTGCTATCCATTTACCTCTCTTTCCTTCATTGTCTAGTTGCACAAGCATATCTTTCACATTGATGCTAGGATCATAAGAAATTATTTTAGAATGCAAAACATAAACTCTGAAATATTTCTATGCCTTGAATAAGGCATAAGCATGTTTTTCCATTATATCATATTTCAGCTCTGCATCTCTAATATTTTTACTGAAGAAAGAAATAGGTTGTTCAAACGCTTCATCATTTCTTTGTAGTAATACAACAACAATGGTATCTTCAGAGGCAAAAGAAAACACCAAAAATTCCTTAGAATAATCTAGACTAATGAGGATAGGAGCTTCAATTAAAGATTGTTTTATTTTTTCAAAGGATGACTTAGCTTCTTGTGTCCACTTAATCTCAGCATATTGTTTTAGCATGTTTGTGATGAGCTTAATGATTTAAGAAAAATTAGGTATGAATCTCCTTAAGAAGTTTATTCTACCTTTGAATGATTGAATAGCTTTTGTGTTTCTTGGAATATCAATCTTTTGAATGACATTCACCCTCTTAGGATCTATTTTGATTCCTCCTTTAGATACAATATGGCCTAAGAGCCCACCTTCATGCATAGCGAAATGATATTTCTTTGGGTTTAAAGATATGACATACCTTCTACATTTCTTATAAAAAGTTTGTGTGAGGTGTTGCAAGTGTTCATCATTAGTCTTTGAGAATACAATGATTTCATCAAGATAGATCACCAGAACTTGTCTTTTTATCCAACGAATGCAATGTCCATTTCTCTTTAGAACATAGACCCTGCATTCATCAACCCAAAAGGCATATTTTCGTACATGAAGGTACCCCACGGAATACTAAAAATAGTTTTATTTTTATCTTCTTTAAATACTGCACTCTGGTTGTATCCATAATACCCATCTAACATGGAGATCCTCTGAGCACCTACCACTTTCTAAAAAATGTGATCCATTTTTGGTAAGGGATAGTTATACTTGAGTGAACACCTATTCAGATTTCTAAAATCCACACATAACCTTATTTCACCATTTTTCTTCCTGACTGGCACCAAATTTTCCACCCACTATGAATATCTCAAAGGTACTATAATATTACCATCTAGCATTATTTTTATCTCTTTTTCAATAATAGGCAACAACAACATACGATTAAGCTGTCACATTTTCTTCCTGAAAGGTTTAGAGCCCATTTTCAAAGGAATCTTATGTTGACTTATTTCTGTGTCAAAAATCTTAAGGTCTTCATATGACCAAGAAAAAACATCAGCAAATTGTTTCATAGTATTAGAATAACTTATATTTTTCTCTTCTAACAATGTGATTAACAGTTTAATAATCAGTTTAATAATCTTTGGATCTGCAGCAGTACCAATATTGCAATCAAACACATCCTTTTCCTCACTCTGAATTGAAGATTTTTTGGAAACATCATTGTTGTGAAGCAGTATTTCGAGTAGAACCAGACCTTTTGGAATGTGATTTTTATTTAACTCCACAATTTTATGCCATGCTAACTTATTCTGAAAAGGAACATCTGATTGAATTTATGTCTCATCATTTTCATTCTCTTGGTCAATAGAAATTGCAGAAAATTCATCAATAGTTTCAGGAAATATTTTCAGCTCTTGATCATCACTGCAAACTTTCCAGTGTTTGATTTTATCTAGGATTGAAGGCTCGTGTTTCAATTTAATTTCATATCTCAGATTGAAACATAAGGAAGTTTTGAAATTTCTAGCTACTAATGCTAGTGAATCTGCTTGTTGGTTAAAGCTTCTCTGAACAAATGCGATATCAAAATCCAAAAATAAGTTTTCAACAAAATCCCATACCTCATTCATGTATTGCTTCAGTCTTTGTTGCTTTGTTTGATAAATACTCTTGACTTGTTGGATGACTAATTCATAATCTCCAAAAACTGCTAATTTTTTAATTCCCATATCTTTTGCAGCTCCTAATCCCAACAATAAAGCCTCATATTCTACAATGTTATTGGTAGTCTCAAATTCTAATTTATAAGACAAAGTTATGACTTCCTTAGCAGAAGAAATGAATAGAATCCTAGCACCAGATCCCTCCTTTGAACATGAACCATCAAAAAACATCTTCCATACTGATTTTTCAATACCTTTCTCTTGCTTACCAATAGATTTGTTAATTGGTGATTTTGGAATATCATCACTGATATGAAATATTGTTGAGACAATTTCATCATCTACTGCATAGATAGGATGATTTCCTGGATTTTCATGATCACTTACAATATAATAAATTCGTACTTCCCTATATATTTTTCGACGATCTCCCCCAAAAATAAGTATGGTGGCATATGTCAGATCCATTTGCAAAGATCCACCCACCTTTTTATCCCAAGACCTAGACAACAACATTCCAAACTTTGGTGGTATATCAACCACTACAATGTCCATAACAACACTCTTCATAGGTAGTTGAGACAATGTTACAACTGAATCTTTGATAACTCCTAAACACTTGACTTTTTTAGAGTCAAAAGAATAGAGATATTGGTAGGGTTTTGTGATATCTAACCCTAACTCATCCATAACCACCTTCGGCATAATATTATGTGAAGCTCCTGAGTCCATGAGACAGTTATGCATAATTTTAGCATGAATGTTCAGGGATATATAAAATGGTGGGGAAGAATCAAATTTATCTTCAATATGCGGACCAAATGTGATAGAAGGATTTTCATCTTGCATATTTACAATGTTTGAAGAGATAACAGGTGCAGGAGAAGTATTTGAAGAGATAACAGGTGCAAGAGATTGGAAAACCTTAAATATATAATGTTTAAAAGGCTCATTCTTTATAAGCTCCACCAAAGGCATGGGAATTTTAATTATATTTATCTCGTCCTCCAGATTAAAAGGAGATAGTTGTCTTTCTGTTTATTTTACCTCTGAAACACATTCCTTGATAGGTTGTTGACATTGATCTGATTTGCTTGGCCTCTGCTTGGCTCGAGTATTTTTCTTATTAATCTGAGTTTGAATATTCAGTTTCAACCCAATTTGTTTAGACCTTAAATTGTATTTCGTTTGTGGCTCATTTTGAAAAAAATTATCTTCTTGATCATCAAACTGATTTGATATCAAAGAATCCTCGTATTCCTGTTGAGTCAAGTGACTGGTAGGAACCTCAGTTCCATTTAAATTAGTTGTAGAATTTTATTCAACATCATCACTTTCTTATGTATCTTCAACTGCATTGTTCTAGAAAGGGGGCAATATCCTTTGGTCTTCATGATTCCTTATTTCTCTTTGCATGATATGCAGAGCATTATGTGGTCTTCTGAACTAATTTGGATTTTTGTTCATACCCTCCTGAACAGGTATATTCGGTTTTTTTTCTTCTAATTTCAATCTGGTCAATTCTGATGTTAGAGTCTTCAACATTTTAGCCATTTCATCAATTTTTGGACCAGATGTTGTTGTATTGGAAGAATATGGAACATCATCTTTTTTCTTTTTCTTGTCTCTGTCAGATTTTGTCTTTAATCTTTCTACTACCAGAATATTTGACTCAGCCTTAATAGTTTCCTCCTGCATCGAGCTCAATGTAGAAGACCTTCGTTCTCTCAACAAAAGAGAAAATTTAGCATCAAAGGCATTAGCAAAATTAATTTTAGCAGAGGTTTCAGTAGGCTTGATTTCATCAAGGATTTTGGTATACATTTTACTAAACCTTTTTGTAAAATCTGACACAGACTCACCATTTTTTCTTTTCAGGGCTCCAAACTTAGTGATATAATACAAGTAATCCTTTTTGGCTCCCCATTGTTTCATAAAAGTCTCATCTAAAACATCAATATATGGAATAGAACCTACTGGAAGACCTCAGAACCATTTTCTTACTTCTCCATCTAGACTTTGAACAAACACTCTCATCCAAACATCTCATATATATTGAAGTTATCTGCAAAATTGTTAAAAGAGGCTAAGTGTTCCTCAGTAGTAACATCTCCCTCCCCATTGAATCTAGGAAAGTATTTCATGTAATATCCAGTTGGGAAATCGCTTAAGACTTTAGGTAAAACCTATTGATACTAAGAGGGGGGTGAATCAATATCAAGTAGAATTTTAACACTTTCAAAACTTAAATCAGATTACTTGTTACAACTTTTAATTCAAGTATATTATATATCCAATATATATCCAATGAGCAATGAAGAATATCCAATGATCAATAAAGAGTACTAGAAGAGATACACCATACACCATGCACAATAAACCTATGTGAAGGAATCATGAATTATTGTTCAAAGGAAGTAATGGCTTCCAAGGGAAGCCACAACTTCCAAGTTCAAGGGAGGGATAAACCTCCAAGGGAAGATACAATCCTCCAAGATAAAGATGGGTTTAAACCCTCTATCATTGCCCCTTCCTTCCACCCAAGAATATACAAAATATAATAAGACTTACATCACCATATCACTGATAATATCATCACCAAAACATAACCATACTCAAAAACCTGAACCAAATGCCAAGATGTGCCTTCCTTTAGAAATTTCTCAATCCTTTTCTTATGTACTCTACCTATTATACTGTCATCCCGTGTACATGTATGCTACCTGTTATATTGTTATCCCATGTTGTATGAGACCTAATATATTTTTTTCCCACGTACGCCTCAGAAAACTAGGGTTTCTGTGATTCCAAGATTTACAGGCCTTCCAGACTTTGCCACCTTAGACTTGCTCCATGTTGAACTCCACACATACTCCTAGCACAAGTGTAGACCCACTTATGTTAGCTCCATCACACTTACTTGGATTATAAAATGATAAGTCTTCAATGTGTATTTATACTTGTTGTGACACTTCCTTTTGACATTAGGTCTGGCCTATCACTTTCTCATTTTGTAATTCTTTTCTTTAATTATCTCCAGGGCCGACCTATAAATTCACATGTTCATCTTCAAAAAATCATTTCTCCTCAACCGTGAGGATCCATATGACATGCCACCTACCACCAAAAACAAAATGATGTATACTATCCATCCATGGGTGTTGTATTTGCATGTGCATTGTCCTTCATGTCCAAATACCTTCATCAATCTTGGGGTCCAAAACCAATTACTAGGGTTGACATCAATGACAACAACCAATCTTCCAACAATATCCCCCTTTGGCATTGATGGAAACACTCATGCTCCCCCTATTCTCATGCTCCTGGTTTCTCTGTCCCTTTGACATCAATGGAAAAGGGTGGCGCTGCTCCCCCTAAGTTCAATGGCAAAAGATAACTCTCTTCTTTGGGGTTGCTCCCCTTGAACATATGACACTTAGTAATACTTCATTTTTCTGGACTCTTTCTTCCTTGGAGCTATTATGTGGATCTAGGATGCATTGTTACTTGGTCTTCTTGTAGCATTTGCAACCAATCTTCCTGAGTCTTCTTTTTTGATTTTGCATCTTCAGGAATCAAACATGAGAGTGTATCCTTGATCACACATTTTACTAACACTGAGGAGATTATGCTTCAAGTCTTCAACCAATAGTACATTCTTTGCTTTTACATATTTGCTTCCAATCTCTACTACGCCTTTTCCAAGTATTTTGGCATATGATTCATCTCCAAATGAAACATTTCCACCCTTTCTCTTCAAGCTGATGAATTTTTCTTGATCCCCGGTCATGTGTGAAGAACATCCATTGTCTATGAACAATTCATCTTCTTCTTTACATTATTTAGCGGTTAATGTTATTTGAAAATATTCATTCTTTGGAATCTCTTTCCTTCTCCATACTATGGTTGGCATAGGGAAACTTGGCATAGGAGAATATTCATTCATATATCTGCAATCTTGTGCTTTGTGACCAAGATTCTTACATTTGTAGCATATGATATTTTGTTCCATCAGTGGATCAAATGGATTAAACTTCTATTGACAAATCCACAAACATTTCCATAGCTATTGTTTACACCATTCATGTTTCTTACATAGTTGTTAATTTCATTGATTCTGCAATTAATTTCCTTATGTCCAAAATTTCTGCAAGTATAAAAATGACCAAGAAAGAAATTTTGATACACGGGACTAAAATATCTTCTTTGTGATGTAGTCCATCTGGGTTCACGATCTACTCTTCTGTAGTTTCCTTTATACTGATTGAATATTTTTTTGTTTATGAAGGTAGGATATCTTCTTGGATATTCATCTCTTTTGTAATCATTCCTTCTTTTAGGCATCCTTGTCCACTTCTCATCAACTGTCTATGTGGAGCTTTCTTCAACATGTTTTTTGGCATTTGTATATTCTTTGTATGAAGTTTCACCCATGCATCCAAGATGTGTTAAGTCTTTTGGCACTTGAGAGTTTCTTAAGCTCTTCCATAATGAGACAACTTCTTATTAAAGTTTCTCACAATCTTCTTATTTCTTCATCATCTGGACATTTCTTACTTCTTCTGTTCTTCTTGCTTCTTCGAGTAGAGTATTCAAGGAAATGGTTTCTTCTCTTAGTTTTTCAAAGTCTTCTAATTGTTTCTTCAAGCTTTCAATTTTCTTTTCACAACATGAATCAATTTTTCAAGAATGACATCAATTTTTCAATCTCAACATGAATCAATTTTTCAAGAATGACATCTTCTTGTTGAATTATTTTTCTTCTTATATTTCAGAATTGTATTCTTCTTCATTGGAACCCCCTTCTTCCTCAGTATCATCTCTTTCAATTTTTGGATAAGGGCGTTCATGTTCAATATGTCCTACTCCTTCACAATTAAAACAAAAGAACGCACCTATAAGAATTTCTTCGACATGTGAGTTGCAACTTGCTTCAAATTATTTTTCCTTTGGATTTGCATAAATATCTTGTATCTTATCCCAAAGCTCCTTTGTTGATGCACATGATCCCACCTTGGCTTTCACTGAATAATTCAATCCATCAAGGAGAGTATCCATTGCCAATTTTTTGTTCCTTCTTGCTTCCTTATGAGATGTAGTCTTTGGTTTCTTCAGAGCCTTGTATCCTGAAACAAGTGAGAACCAAACATCTTCCCCAAGAGATTTCAAGTAAGTTTCTATTCTGTTACTCCAATATTCAAAATTGCTTCCATCAAATGGTGGAATCCCATTTGGAATGTTGTCTTCCATTTCTGATTAGGATCTTCCTTCTAGTGGTTAAACTCTGTTGAAGGTAACCAACTCTGATACCAATTGTTGATACTGAGATGGGGGTGAATCAATATGAAGTAGAATTTTAACACTTTCAAAACTTCAATCAGATTACTTGTTACAAATTTCACTTCAAGCAGATTATGTATCCAATATACATCCAATGAGAAATGAAGAATATCCAATGATCAATAAAGAGTACTAGAAGAGATACACCATACACCATGCACAATAAATTTATGTGAAGTAATCATGAATTATTGTTCAAAGGAAGTAATGACTTCCAAGGGAAGCTACATTCAAGGGAGGGATAAACCTCCAAGGGAAGATACAATCATCCAAGATAAATATGGGTTTAAACCCTCTATGCTTTCTCCTTCCTTCCACCCAAGAATATACAAAATACAATAAGCCTTACATCACCATTTCACTGATAATATCATCACCAGAACATAACTATACTCGAAAACCTGAACCAGATGCCAATATGTGCCTTCCTTTATAACTTTCTCAAGCCTTTTCTTATTTACGCTGCCTATTATACTTTCAGCCCGCGTACATTTACGCTACCTATTATATTGTTAGCATGTGTTGCACGCTACCAATTATACCGTTATCCCACGTACACCTCAGAAAACTAGGGTTTATGTGATTCCGAAACTTTCAGGCCTTCCATAATTTTCCACCTTAGACTTGCTCCATGCTAAACTCTGCACATACTCCTAGCACACGTGTAGACCCACTTATGCTAGCTCCATAACACTTACTTGAATGATAAAATGACACATCTTCAATGTGTATTTATACTTGTTGTGACACTTCATTTTGACATTAGGGCCGACCTGTCTCTTTCTCATTTTGTAATTCTTTTTCTTTAATTATCTTCAGGGTCGTCCTGTAAATTCACATGTTCATCTTCAAAAAATCATTTCTCCTCAACTGTGAGGATCCATGTGACGTGCCACCTACCACCGGAAAAAACATGATGTATGTCATCCATCCATGGGTGTTATATCTGCATGTGCACTTTCCTTCATGTCCAAATAACTTCATCAATATTGGGGTCAAAAACCAATGACTAGGGTTGATATCAACGACAACAACCAATCTTCCAACAAAACCAAGGGTGCATATGTAGCATCAATGATAGCATCCATCCTGTTTGTAGCCATTGTTTGAGCAACATGATTATGTACTTTAGGTGGTGATGAAGGTTGAGATGTAGAAGGTGAGACTGATGTTTGGATTTTAGGAGGTGAAGAGGGATGATTATGGGTTTCTTTGGACTATAAGAATCCTTCAATGGCAAGGCTATTATTAAAAACTGCATCTTTTTGTCAAGATTTTTAATAGGAAAAAGGGAAAATTCATTTCCCGATCACCATTTAAATGCATTAGAAAACACATGTGGTAGCAATGAATGATGGAAAACCTACCTTCACAGGTTATATACTTCTTGACCATTGCTAAAACACTCTGCCACTCTACCTTCAACCATTTATTTGGAATTCCATGGCTCCAATCTAGGTTGTGGTGTTCTGGCACTAGGAATTGATTACACATACCTATAGGTAGTTTGATTTTCTTCCACCATCTTTCACCCTTTACAGGAAATCGACAAGTTGCTACAATTAAATGCTCAGTGACATGAATGATCACATTTACAACCTGAGTCTGAAACACATCGAAATTCTTGGAAAACAACATCGAAATTTCTTCATGGTGTCCCTAGAAAGTGCGGAAAAAATTAAACCATTCTCCATTGATGAATTTTTCCATAATTTCTGGGAAATCTTCTGATAATTCAATTCCCTCGGGTTCCAATCTGAGAACTCAACCTCCTTTCTTGGGTGACATACTCCATTTTGGCACGATCACGCTAACCACAAGCTTTTTATACCTGTGAGAATTAGGGTTTCCCTTTATTCGAGATTTCAAGGATGTAATGACCCTAAATTGATAAATGATTAAGATTATTAAGTAAGAGTTAATTAAAGAATAATTGAGGATTAACTAAGTAATAATAATCTGATTGAAGATCACATTTAATGACCTGTGACATAAATTTAAGAGATCAAAAAGAAAAGATA
>SNQJ01S0042485.1:21836-69230 GCA_010110895.2 Picea sitchensis
TCCTTTCTTCTTCAGTCTGACTTTCATGTATTTTGCTTTGTTACTCTGCCAATGAGAGGCACTTAATATATCTTACTTACTTACAAAAAAAAAAGTTTCAAGATAATGGATGTAAAAAATATTTGAAACTGAGTAGTGTTGATCCTTCTGGTAATGCATGCAAATCCTCTTTTATGTCGATTTCTTATAAAAGGAATGGAAATCGTGTAAGCATTTTTGCACGTCTAATCATCTACATAAGAATTTTTTTAAGAGGTGTCAAGATATTGGAAACAAAAGAAGAATATTTTGTCCCCTAGGTCTCCCCCCCTCACGCTTTCTTACAATCATAGAGGGGGAGAATGTGAGGGGATGATATGCAAGTGGATCTATTTGCATCACTCTAGGAATTCGAGCTAGCTCTTGGTATAGAGGGGTGGTTACCTCTATGCTTCCTCAAGATTTGATCTCATCCATCATGAAAAAACAATATTTGTTATCTAAAGCTCTAATATGTTTTATTGCAAAGGTGGGTGATGAATTCTAATGGCCTCTACAATTTTCAATAAATAGAAAACAAAAATTGTGATATATCTTGTTGGAGGGAGAGTAGGGAAATGACTTAACTCTACCATGCATATGCTCAACTGGCTCACCTCAAAGGGGGGCCTTAATCATAGCTCCATCCTTAGAAGATAAATGATAAAAGGAATAAATATGAGCTTAGGAGGAGGCCAAACACTAATTCAACACAACATGAGATAGAAAATGAAAAGAGATAAAGCAAGGATAACTTGCATGAGTTTAATTGCATTTTCATCTGTGGAAAAATGCCTTGGTCCTGATTATAAAAACAAACTAATCAATTTGTTTGATTCAACAAAATATCCAAGGGTTGGGACTATAAAACTATAGTCCCGGAGCAACCATTCTTTAATAACTAGTTTTCGCATAGGTGACCCAACTTCCAATCCTACGAATGGAATAGCCATGATGATTTTCTTTTTCATCCAAATTTGGATAAATGAGCCTATAGGTTGAGCTTGTCTAGTTTTAGATTGGCTATCTAGATTCAACACAATCTTAATAGAATATGTCATTTGTTTCAATCAATGACACCTTCAAGCACTTTCGTACCTTAGATTCAATTTTTAATGTTTGTCCATGCCAATCTCACTCGTACAAGTTGTGGTTTGATAAATATCTAGTAGGAATGATGATGATTAACTAGGATTGGAGTGGATACTTCATCATTGTGTGATTTCCATGCAATCTTTTATAAGGTTTATCAAATGTAGTGTGTTCTTTGTCTTAAAATAAAATAAAATAAAAAAGAGACTCACCTAATAACTATGAAACAAGTTGTAGATTCCAATCCCTATATGTTAAGTTGATGAAAAAATACACCACCTCTAACATCCATTTTTTGTATTTTTAAAGCTTAAATAATATAATAATAACAAATACATATTCTAGGGAGGCAAAAAAAAAACCCTGCCCTTGTACTGTAATAGTGGTTTTTATAGCAAATTTTGCCACACTACATGCATCTTGCTTGGATGGTCTTCCATTTCCCTCTGCAGATTTCATTTACCCATGTTTTATCACTCCATAACTAAAAAGACAGTCTTTTGTTCATGTACGCGACCTGCCAGCTATACAACTCATGTACGTATGCAGGTTGCTCCACTACAACCCGCGTACATCAGGTTTGGTGCACAAAAAATAAAAAAAAATGTGTCGGGTTTCCATGCCATGTCACGAGATATATGTTCCTTGACCTTCCATATACTGGAAATTCTCTTAATTGACCCTTCAATTCCATTTGGAGGCTATAAATTGAGCCATATCCAAGCCTTGAATATACGAAAATCATCATCAGATTGAGAATAAATATACTCTAGAGAAATTTTACCTCAATTGAGTCTGCATCCCTTTGTCCTTGAAAGTATTAACTACTTGTGTTCATCCCCCAAGCTCTTCATATATTGTGATGGAGAAATTAATTGACTACTACATGTGAGCTTGCCTTTGTGGAGGATTGAAGTCGTGGAGGCCCGGCTAGAGGGACTTAGTTTCTTGGTTCGGATTGTTGGAGTTACTTCACACACACCTAGAAATTATTTTTCCTAAGGTTTTTCCTTGTTTATTAGTCATAATTAGTCATTATACAGTCTCCTATATTTTAGGAGGGAATATTCCACCTAGAGAATATTCTCTTCAGTTGACACTTTAGTTTGACTAGTTGAGTTAAGTCTAGATATTGCATTGGTTTTGTCACCATGCAACATTGGGATCATCACCATGTTAATGCGTACTTGCCTTGGGACCATCACCATATTGGCACATTACCCTTGATTCCTTGATCTACTCCTCACTACACTTTATTCAGTGAGTTAACTGAAGACTAGTTGACTAGTTAACTCAAATAGGTGGCAGTTCAGTCCTGTAACTACCTGAGAGACTAGACTAGGTGGAAATTCACTCCCGTAACTGTTGGTATGTGTCTAGATCACTCTAGACCACCACTCTGGTGCATTGTTTCTCCTCCAACACACATTCATTGATTTATACATAATATATCATGCATAAATTATTCATTATTCATTACGGTTAATGAGAAATATTCCATTCTTTCTCTCCTTCTTCTTCTTTCTAAATTTCTCTATAAAAATGTGTGTAGTATTTTATAGCTATATCTATTTATGTGTAGGTGCAAGACATTTACATGTTATCAGATTCGGCGGACTGATAAGCAAAATCTACACCAAAAAAATTTGCAGGTACAAAAGATGGATTTCCAAAAAGAATTCATGCTTACACCTTACAACTACTTTGCATGGAAGAAGAAAATAGTCATACATATCCAAACCAGAGGATTGTATAGGTTAACCTTGAATACAAACACAGAACCGACATCAACCATAGAAAAATCCAAGTACTTAAATTGAATGGCTGAAGCATTCGGAACAATTTGCAGTCTTATTTCTCCCGATCTCGTTTTTCACATATCTTTCTGTAAGACTCCCAATGAATCCTAGACCACCTTGGAAGGGCTCTTTGTAAAATAGGATGAGATGAGGGGACAAATGTTGGAGGTGTAATTTCTCACATTGGATCCAAAAAGTTTCGATAATATCAAATATTTCTTTACAGAATTCAAGGATTTACTGTCGCAACTCAAAGCTTGCGGGGTTGATAAATCTAAGGAGGACAAACAAATGGTTCTCACCATTCTCTCAAAACTTGGTCCTGAATTATATGTGTTCATGTCCACACTCCATTTAGTCATATTTTCCTCTGGATCCACCTAGAAGATTCCTTCTCTTGAGGACTTTATCGAATCCCTGACAGAAGAGCAAACCAAGCTCATCAACATGGAAAAAATTAAAGGCCCAAAGGTGCATGCACTTACTGTGCAAGATGGAATCCATCAATATCATAAATCTAAAGATAAATACAAAAGGAAATCTCATGCACATCTAAAGAAAGAAGGGTACTCAAATCCCTTCACCGATGCCTCCGGATCCAAAGGGGGAAAGGGAAGAAAAGGGAAGAAATGCACGTATTGTCACAAAGGATTCCATCCAGAATGCACATGAATGCAACAAAAAAATAGATCTAATGTCTCAAATACTCCAAAAAAACAACCTTATAGATCACATCACCAATGGTGCCAAGAAGAAGAATCCAGAAGATCCAAATCCCAAGAAAGGCAATTC
Organism: Picea sitchensis; assembly: GCA_010110895.2. NCBI lineage: Eukaryota > Viridiplantae > Streptophyta > Pinopsida > Pinales > Pinaceae > Picea > Picea sitchensis. The sequence goes on from SNQJ01S0042485.1 coordinate 25,538, forward strand.
TAGCCATGCCTTGATTGCCATCAACTCCTCTCTCGATGCTTGGATCATAGATTCAGGAGCATCACATCACATGGCTACCTCAAAAGAAGTATATTCTTCATTGGATGCATGTAAAGGTCCTCCTATTCTGATGGGGGACAATGCTTCTGTTGAAGTCACCAGCAAAGGAAGGATTGAACTCACCAACGGAAGCTTCAAGAATGTGTTGCATGTTCCCAAACTTTCCATCAACCATCTCTCCATGTATTAGATGATGAATTTCGACACCAGAAATAAATTCATATTCACACCAAATGCCATGGACATCTATGATTTTCAAACCAACTCCAGGGTTGCTACCGGTGAGGTAAATCATAAGTTTAGATTGTATACATTTTCTAAATTTATTGAACCAGATTATGATTTACTGCTTACTCATGTTGATGAAAGTAGTAGGATATGGCACGAAAGGTTTGGACATTTGAATTTCAGATATATGCAACATCTTAGCAAGCAAATATTGGTTTATGGTCTACCAAACATCCATTTCTCCAAGGGAGTATGTGAGGGATGTGTTCTTGGAAAACATCCTCAAGAGAAATTCGACAAAGGAAAGTCTTAGAGAGATTTCGCACCTTTATATCTAATCCATAGTGACCTCATGGGTCCCTTTCTATATCCATCGATGAGAAAAATGAGGTTTTTTCTCATTTTTGTTGATAATTTCTCACTTTTTACATGGATTTACTTTCTCGGGCAAAAATCTGAGGTATTGCAACACCTTAAAGATCTCAAAGCCTTGGTTGAGACACAGTCCGTAAAGAAAATCAAAGTCCTCTGAACTGATAACGGGGGAGAGTATGTCAATCATGAGATCCATAATCTTTTCCATGAGGAAGGGATTTAGTTGCAGCACACAGTTCCCTATACTCCACAACAAAACAGAGTTGTTGAGAGGAAAAACATATCTCTAAAGGAGATCGCATCTTGCATGCTGCATGCAAAGTCACTACCATAGAGACTATGGACCGAAGCACTTAATTGTCCAACATACATCCAAAACAGATATCCCCATAGATTTTTCAAGGATAATACCCCCTACGAGACTTGGAGCGGCCTCAAACCGGAAGTCACCCACTTTTGTATTTTTGGTTCACGTGCATGGGCCTGGATTACCTCTTAAAAGAGGAAGGAACTTGATCCACAGAGCACTGAGTGTATTTTTGTTGGATACCCCGACGGTGTGAAGGGATATAGGCTTATTGATATTTCCTCAGACTGACTCATCATTGAGCGCAATGTCCAATTTGAGGAAAGTGTATCGCATGCAACTTAGCAGCCGCATGCATACACCTTCATTCTTCCACCTGTCTGAGATGATGAGCATGCACATGTCAAATCGTCTTCATATGATAGTTCTGATTTAGAGGACTCAAATGATTAAGATACAAATTCAGTATAGTCAGATGCAGAGTCAGAGAATCCAGATGTAGTTGTAGAGCCAGAGCAGAGGCCCAAGTGGGCACAGACTACTCTTCAGGATGCAAGGGATCTCGTTGGTGATCCAGTAGATACTAGGAGGACTCGATATGATTTTGAGGAGCCTCCTATTTCACTCACTGCCACTGAACCATTTCCCAACATGCATATTTTCTTGGTTCAGTCTTCAGATCCACAGTCTTATGGTGAGGCTGCTAGAAATCCCTTTTGGGAATCCGTCATGGAGGAGGAGTACAACTCCCTCCTCAAGAACCAGACTTGGGATCTGGTTCCCCTTCCTTTTGGGAGGAAAGTTAAAACTTTTCTGATGCAAATGGGTCTACAAGACCAAGAGTGCAACAGATGGACAGATTAGCATATACAAAGCCAGGCTTGTTGTCAAAGGCTTTCAGCAGGTGCATGGTATTGACTATGATGAGACCTTTGTTCTAGTAGAGAAGATGGATTCCATACGATTGGAAATTGTAATTTCATCAGCCAAGGGATGGGAATTCCATCGTATGGATGTGAAGAATTCATTTCTTCATGGTGATCTCTCTGAGGAGATCTATATGGAGCAGCCCCACGAATTTATGCAGGACTCATCTTTGGTTTGTCTACTAAAGAAGTCCCTTTATGGCCTCAAGCAGGCTCCGAGGGCATGGTATGCCAAGATGGACTCATACCTGTTGTCACGGAACTTTGTACATTGTAAATCAAACCTGAATGTCTACATGCTCAGGACGGTTGATTCACTTCTACTCTTAGTTTTGTATGTTGATTATTTGTTGATCATTGGTTGCTCAACTTCAGTGATTGTTGTAGCCAAGAGGATTCTACATGACAGGTTTTTGATGTAATACATGGGTCCACTACACTTCTTCCTTGGACTCGAGATCAGTCAGGATGCATTAGGCATCAAACTGTCTTAGGCCAAGTATGCATGAGATCTCCTTGAGAGATTTCACATGACAGACTGCAAGTCTGCTCTAACCCCTTTCCTATCAGGGGTCAAACTTGAGGATGTCGGGGACACTCCATTGGTTGACAACACATTGTAAATACAACTACTGGGGAGCTTGTTTTATATCACACACTCCATACCATACCTCTACTATGCAGTTGGCACAATTTCCAGGTTCATGCAGGAGTCGCATGAGCTACATTGGAAAGATGCAAAGCATATCCTTCGATACATACAGGGAACCATCACCTTTGGGATTCATTATGTAGCAGACTCTACATTACATCTCATCGGGTTTACTAATTCTGACTGGGATGGAGATAACACTGATCGCAAGTCCACATCTGGTTACTCACTCAGTCTTGGTTTCGGGCCTATCTATTGGTCGAGCAAGAAGCAAGCTTCCATTTCTCTATATTCAGCCGACGCAAAATAGAGAGGGGTAGTTAACATAACCATTCAGGTTATGTGGCTACAACATTTTCTCACTAAGTTGGGCATTCAGTTTCATCGGTCGATCGTCATCTGGCGTGACAACCAGAACACTCTGAATTTTTGCAGAGATTTGTTTCGGAGGCAGCGGACAAATCACATCGAGATCCACATGTGTTGTAGGAAAATCTCCCTGCGGACAGGTAGATCACCTCTAAGGCTTGACCTTAACCCTAGACAGAAAAATGCTTAACATGGACACTGACTTCCTTTCAAATCTATCTAAACTAATGCATGAGAAAGAAGGATGAATGAAGTACCTTTTAATCGACGTTTGTCCCTGCACGCTCCGAGTTGCGCTCCAATCCTTTTGCTCCTCGCTGAGGTCTGTGGACAAAACAAGATACGACCGCTTCCTACTCTATTGACATTAGCTTGAAAACATATCTATCAATAACTGATAAGTTCATGTGGTATCAGACACAAACTAGAAAGAAACAGGCCAAGCGTGTCATATTAATGAGAATAACGACAGCAGTACTTACAATCGTAGATGCGAATGCGACAGCTTCGTCAAGTCCTCTTCGTCCAACCCTTGCCTGAAAGATCCACAACCTACGGATAGCAGTAGCTTAGCTGATCACTCTCTTTTGGTGGCTGTAAGTTTCCTCCATGATCATAAGTTTCATATGTTCGATTCCTTCCCCCCCTTTTCAATCCCGAGGATCCAACACCACTTATGGGATCATAAGTTTGGTGTCATTCTCTATTCTTGGTCCATACCACTCATGAGATCATAAGTTTTGGTATGATTCTCTCTTTCTATTCCTCTTTCACCATTAAGCTTGCTTATATAGCCTTGGAAGTCCAACCACTGAGATATCCTTGGGGAAGTTGAGGATTTGCCTCCTTTAGTTGAGGATCACGCCCTAGGATCATGGCTTGACTAGGGATTGGAGCTCAGCGCTTTCCATGAATGAAAAGATGCTTCCCCATTCATCTCAACAACTAAACAACTGCCCAGAATAGGCAGCACTCCATCAAAAGGGCCATCAGATCGTTATAACGCTCCCAAGTAGGATTTATGGGAGCGCCAACACTCCTAAAAAAACCAGCGCTCCCTTAGAAGGGCCGGAGGGAGGCGTTATAGCAGCTCCCACGGCGGTGTATGGGGCGTCGGTGCTTTCCGAGATAGTGTAGTGGAGCGCTCTCCTCCAAAACTTCAGTTTTTTGGGTGCTTTCAGATGGAAAAAGGTATTCCTGCCTTGGGTTTTGAAATGTTTCATGATATTTGTTGGATGTTTGAGGTGTTTCAAGTGTCCTTCTCATGTCGTTATATAGGCATGACACTTAGGCATCGTGGCGATTATGCTTTCTTCTGCGACACTTGTGAGCAACATCGACACTTGCGACCTTGTGAGCAAAATCCGACACTCTGACCTTTATGGCATGACACTATCAAAGTGATGGTACGATGTGTAACGGTGCCCCAAAGTATGAAGTTAGAAGATCTGGTGATGGCCGAAATACTTTGTAGACATCAAAGCAAGGGTATAGACTCGGAACGTGAAAGCGCACACAAATCCAACAAATATCATGACATATTTCAAAACCCAAAGCGGAGACGCTACCTATGCTTGAAGCGATAAAGACTGCAAGATATGTGCGCCATAAAATACACTGTGGATCCTTAATTGTATTGATAAAAGGTATATCCATAGAAGATACAATGTGGATCCGCCGATAACTTCCAGTTGATGAAGTAGCCACGAGAAGAGATACCACGGTGGATCCTGAGGCGACAAGACATATGCAGCCAATACAAAGATGGATCCTATGTAACAATGTATGTGTTCTTTATCTAGAATAAACTCCATCGCAGCTTGGGCAAAGCATATATCAAATTGATTACTCAACCCAAGGTCTTATTACCAATATCGATGTAGTACGAATATAAGAATAATGCGGTATTGTTGTTGATGGAGGTATTGGAAACCACTTGATTACCGGTCAATGGGTGAACCGTTAACCCAACAAGTCTGAGGGAGATCTACATTAATGTCAATGATTCCCAAAATACCTTATTACATTCCATCGGACGTAAATAGATGGTACGGTTGTTATCCAGGTGGAATCATTAAATCGGGGGTCAATGAGTATATACTTGTCGAGATGTGGGGAGGCGCCATTGAGGCATCACGGGGTCCCAAGGTACTAGCGGTTCTAAGTCTAATTCCCTGAATGGGTGTTGGGTCGACGGGGAATAGACTAGATGAGGGAGAGACCTTGATGTATCCCCATCAGCGACACGAAGCGTGTATGAATATGTAATTGGTAGGTCAAAAGAACATGGAATGACCGCAGGGTTACGAGACTAAGATGTGGGATGGTGCACTCCGAGGGTGGATACTTCCCTTGAACTCTGAGGCTTTAACAAGCAAAACATGACATGGACCAAAACTATCTAGTGGATATGACTTGCATTGGGTGACCCAAGGGAGTGAAGGAAACTCAAAGATTGGCTCAGTCTTGAGGTTGTGGATTATGATATATGACCCGGATAAACAAGTGTAGGTATTCGGAGACTCTAAGGCGTCTTTGGATGATGTTCTCAAAGAAATTTTAGCAGCTTGCTCCTTTCAATTTTTCCCCATCCAGATATACGAGTACATCTTTCTAATTTAACAAGCTCGAGGAGGAAAACACATGATCGATATAACTCACCTTAGGTAGGTTCCTCTTCCTTTGTTCTTGAACCGGCGAAGAAGTAAGGGTTCGTTCCCATATGGGCTGTCGATGTGTGCTTTAAGGAGTCCAAAGGCGTGAAATTTGAAGGTTTTTCGGGATTATATAGGTTGGAAAAACACTTAAAGAGAACTCTCTCGGTTCCTTTTCGTCTGATGGTCCATCCGAGAATAGAAAAGAGATAAACTGCTACTCATGAGACACCCTTTCAAGACCTTTTTAATGAGTGTGAAGGAAGCTTAAAGGTCCTTTCGACAATCTTTTCATGTTAGAGAGTGCGAAAGGGTTGGGGAGACTCAAGGGGTTCCTTTTCCCCATTAATGTTCGATATCGTCTGGTCGAAAAGAGATAAAAAGTTGCAGGTTGCATTCTCATGTATTTCTGAGAACGAGAAAGAAGAAAGACTAAGCTCAGTATGCCCCGAGCTTGAAAGCTAGTCAGCTTGACTCAGTGATCATCGAAGGTGTATGCTAACTTCAATTCATTCCTTAGACTTTGAGGTTGTCACCAATTTCTATATCAGATGGAGAAAAAAGGATACAGTGGATGAAATGAAGGTTCAAAATGAAACCTAACGAAAGACTCATTTCGACATCTATGAGATCTGGTGGAAGACTCAACTTGAAGGGAGGTGATTGTTTCATTTTTAATCCGAATGACACGAGGCAAAGAACTAGCATAAAGTTCAGGGATCAGTTGTTGTTTCATTTTACTTGTGAGAGCTTACTTCTGAGAGAAAATATGCCGAGGCCCTCTGTTTCATTTTTAACGAGCTTGCCACAGAGAAAAGAAACTATGCTCGAAACCTCTGTTTTATTTTTTCTGTGAGAACTTACTTACGAGAGAAAAGCTTATGTTCATAGCCCTATCATGGTACGAAATTGGCCTCTGTTTCATTTTAAACTTACTTACCACGAGGAGAGAAAATATGCTCGTTATTTCTTCCTGATCATGGCTTCCAACAGGATAATGCCCTGGAAGGGTACCGTAATCGAGGACAAGACTGGAATGGCTTCCAGAGATCTTCCAACTGGATGGAAGATAATCACTCGAGGAGAAACACATGTCGAGGGCCGCAACAAGGGTAAATATATTAGACTCTAATATCCCTATCAAAGAGACCACCATGTCAACTACCGGATCCAAATCGAAGGAAGTTGAGGTCATGGGAGACAATGCCATAATTATTGAGCGTGAGGTGATCATGCGCATGTAAGAACCGTTTAGGGAGGTAACCCAGTCAGGCCCGATGCATGAAAGTTGATCAATGGTCACAATTATTCCATCATGAGGGAAAGACATCCTACGGAAAAGAGTGGATACAATAGCTTTCATAGACATAATCTGCTTAAAGGAGTGAAATCCAAGGGGTATTAGACTACCATGACATCGATAAGGAAAATTTTCCCTCGAGTTACGAAGAGCGTGGGATCCCTAAAGGTTGACTAGTTCTTACGTTAAAAGCTAATAGATTCTACATTATTAGCTAGTTGCAAGATATGGACAATACGGCGTACCAAACGAAGACAAAATACTATGGACGCACCGTCTATAGGTGTTTGAGAATCCAGACCGAACTGGTAATTTGAAAGGAATGTGAGAGGGAAGCGGAGGTCTAGTTTGTGCACCCCAATAAAAAAGGATTGCTTCGGTACTTGGGGGGGTTCCATAGGAGGAGGATAGCCCCCAACATGGTAGATTTTTTTATCAACGAGAAAAACATGGGCCGTGTCGGGTTTACTCTCTAGAAAGGGAGGTGGAATCGATAATTTGGTCGGATCGACCAATGGTGGACTTGGATAGGCCACTTGGGCACTCTTCAGAGAAAGAGTGGGACCCCAATAGGAAGGGGCGGGATTGGATTAGTCACATTGACATTCCTTAATGGAGGAATGGGATCGACCGATGGAGAATTTGGATCAACCACTTTGGCACTATTTGTATGAAGGGTGGGACTGACCAATTAAGGGACTAGATCAGTCACTTGACACTCATCAAAGGAGGAGAGGGATCGACCCAGATGTGAGAACCCGGATCAACCACTTTGGCACTCTTGAGATGAAGAGTGGGGCCCGTAGAAGGAACAGATGGAATCACTTTGGTGTCACTCTTTTTGATGAAGAAAGAGTGGGGCTGTCCGATATTGGTGGATCAGTTACTTGGTTTTGTGGTTCAATCGAGGGGAAACTAGATTGACCACAACCACACGATCATTGGGCCGTAGGGATGGAACCCGAATTGACCCGACCCATCAACTAATGATGGAGTGGGGGAAGCTTCCTGATAACCTTTTGGAAGTTGATTTTTCCAAAGGAAAGCCTCGTCCATGCGAGGACAAAGGTGTGAGTAGTGGTTACCTTTACACAACATGCAAGGGAATTTCACAGTTTTCTTCTTCTTACCAACCCTAACATCACTATTTGATGGGGTATCCTTGACACTTAGTCAATGAGGAATTCGATGGCGTGGAAGGATACCATTCTAAGACACAGGTAAGGCGAGGCAATCCTCGGAAAAATGGTCACCCCACAAAGTCTGCAAGAGAATTTAGGTTTTGGATTGTTTCTTTTAATCTTTTTGACTCATCAACACTCCGATTACTATCAACAATGGTTTCTTAGAGCCAACATCTGATGTTGTTGGGGGTATTGGTCCTTTTCCGATCTCTTCTTCTTATTCTCTTTGGATTTCTTCTTCTTGATCAGCACGGCTACTTGCTTTAGAGATTTCATTGAAGAGGAGAAATGGAAGGAGATGATAGTGAAAAGTTGACATAATGAAGTTTGATGTGTGGGTGGTGTATTGACATCCAAAGTATTAGGTGCAAGCGAAACATTGGGAGGATTTGGGATCATCGGAGTGGGGAAAAACCAAGCTGGTAATCCAATAGTGAGTCTGGAAGACTTAGAGTGGCAACATATAGGAGGACCAAAGTTTCCAAATGAAGGAAATGTATAAGGTTCCCCACTGAAGGGTTCCTCCATTGGTACTCGAGTTGATGCCATTATGCTTGACTCAACCTAGGTCCACTAAGTAAAAGAAACGGCATACGCTAATAGAATCTAAGAATCACAACCAAGCGGCGGGGCCTTCTCGATGGCCAGGTACTAGTTGGTGATGATGAAATCCCAGCGTCGCGTGATCAAGTCGAGAAGAGGGTGGGGATAGGGTGGAGCGGTTACAATGGCAACGCTTAGCAGGACTTCGCCTTGGTGCAAGCTTCCCGCGTGGTGTGGATTTACCCTCCGAGGGCAGAGTGAGTTCCAATGTGCGCTCCGGGAATACAGTGAGACTTCCGGTCACCATCACCTTATGTAAGAACCTAAATACAACCTAAGATTACAAATCTGTGTCCCAACCTGGCGAAAGCAGTAACAATTCAATCAGCGAAGCGATACAGGAAAGGTATAAAGCAAAGAAACAACAAAGCTACATAAATGGTGTGGGTGCCTCAAAGTAGTCCCATGATCCCGAGCCACCTGGCTCAGTTAAACCACGGAGGGTTAGTCCGTGGCTACAGGCCTTTGGGCGGCCTGTGTGAGAGGGGGATCAAGTGAACTTATACGATAGCTGGTTACCTAACTGGGGATAGCTAAATATTTTGAAAAGAATTTGGAGGTTATGCTCGGCTAATCGAAGTACTGTTGGTGAGAGGATGAAAGATAAAATTTTAATTGTGTTTGTTTATGGTTTATTAAGGGGTTGCATGGGAGATGAAGCGAATGGAATTGAGCCTTCGAGACAAAGAATGCGTGAATATGATAAATGAGTCATTTCTTTGATGAGGCATGCTGGGGAGGGAGAAAGTTCTGCTAAAGCCTGGCTACGGGAGAATGCTCGGCTCGGTTTGGCTTGTGGTCAGGTCCTGGTGTGATTGCAGGCTTTCCAGGTGGCGGCCTGTGTGGCTCAGTCAGTCCTTGAAGATATCTTTTATTGTTCGTTAATGGATGATGATCAATACAATCTCAATGCTTAACTTTGCTAATTACCTTCTTGGCATGAATGAAAACAAACTAGCATAAGCAAAAGTCCCACAAACAATACACTTATACATTGTAATCAACGAAAAGCGAAAAGGAAACAAAATCAAAAAGAGAGAAACAAAATTTTACACCCAAAAGAAAAAGTTGAAGGACAATGACCTTGACTCAAATCAAGATGAAGGGTTTGTAGGCCTTCAATGACCTTCACCGGGGTTTTGCTCAATTGAAGGGAAGAGAAAAACAATGCATAGGTTCCAAAGCTTCACTCAACAGGGAAAACTCAATGCAAAAAGGTGAAGAAGGTTACAAGATCCAATCAATAAGGTGTTTATTCCTCAAAAAGATAGATGTCAATGCTAAAAGGGAGGACAAATTGACTCACTAGATCACTTCAATGAGAGAAGAGCCACAGAGGCAAACCACGAAAAATGCAATTGTGGAGGTTTTAGCCAAAAGGGCCTTGTTGCCAAAGGAAAAGAAGCGTTATAAGCGCTACATTAGCCAAGGAAACTTCTTTAAGCTGGCGCTCACGATAACACTAAATTCGGTAGCCGAGTCCTAAAAGCAATGTCAAATTTCAAAATTGAGATCGGTGATAAATATCTTTGAATGTGACAGGTAAAGAGACCCGATCTGACTCATGAAACTAATCAAAGAGGGGTAAACCCGGTCTGAAACAATCAAGGGAGCAATTGAATGAGGAGAAAAATCCAAACAAGAGGTTTGTTTGGGCTATCTCCCCGATTAAGATTAAGTTTTACATTGTAGGAAAATCTCCTAGCGGTTGGTAGATCACCTCTAAGGCTTGACCTTATCCCTAGAGAGAAAAATGCTTAACGTGGACCTTTGAATTCCCTTTCAAATCTATATAAACTAATGCATGAGAAAGAAGGATGGCGGTACCTTTTAATCCAGCGTTTGTCCACCTTGCGCTCTAGAGTTAGCTCCAATCCTTTTGCTCCCTCGAAGTGCAGTGGACAAAACAAGATCGACCTTCTACTCTATTGACATTAGCTTGAAAACAAATCTATCAATAAAAGATAAGTTCATGTGGTATGAGACACAAACTAGAAAGAAACATATAGCGTGTATTAATGAGAATACTTGACAGTGATTGCCACAATGCATTATTAGTCTTGATCACGACGACTTAGATCAAGTCCTCTTCGTCCAATAACCCTTGCACGAAAGATCCACAACACGGATAACAGCTTCCTTGATCACTCTCTTTTGGCTGACGGTAAGTTTCCTCCAAGATCATAAGTTTCATATATTCAGTTCTTCCCTCCCCTTTCAATCAGATCCAACACCCTTATGAGATCGTAAGTTTGGTGTCATTCTCTATTCTTGAGTCCATACCACTCCTTGAGATCATAAGTTTAGTATGATTCTCTCTTTCTGTCCTCTTTCACCATTAGAAAACTTACTTATATAGCCTTGGAGGCTTCAACCACTTGAATATCCTTGGGGAAGTTGAGGTTGCCTCCTTTAGTTGAGGATACGCCCCTAGGATCATGGCTTGACTAGGGATTCGAGCTCAACTGCTTTCCAAGAATGAAAATATGCTTCCCCATTCATCTCAACATTGCTCTTAGCCTAGAGATAGGTGGCGCTCCCCTCAGGGCCATGAGGCGTTGTAGCTCCACACGGTAGGCTTTAGGGGGGCGCCGGTGCTCTCAAAATCTATAGTGCTCCCTTAAAAGGGCGAGGGGAGAGTTATAACTCTCCCTAAAGAATTATAGGGGAGCGCCAACGCTCCGAGATAGTGTAAGGGGAGCACTCCCTCAACAGCTTAACAACCGCCTAGAATAGGTAGCGCTCCCTCAAAAGGGCCATCAGAGCGTTGTAGCGCTCCCTGGTAGGCTTTAGGGTGCGCCAGCGCTCTCAAAATCTATAGTGCTCCCTTAAAAGGGCCAGGGGAGCGTTATAACGCTCCCTGACAGTGTATGGGGAGTGTCGGCGCTTCGAGATAGTGTAAGGGGGAGCACTCCTCTCCAAAACTCAGTTTTTTGGGTGCTTTCAGATGGCAAAAGGTTTGCAAGGCTGTTGACTCATTTCTCCTCTTCCAAATCAGATGTTTGAGGTGTTTCAAGTGTCCTTCTCATGTCGTTATAGGCACGACATAGGCATCATGGCAGTATGCTTTCTTGCGACACTTGTGAGCAACATGCGACACTTGCGACCTTGTGAGCAAAATGTGACACTTGCGACCTTTGTAATGAAGACACTTGCGACACTATCAAAGTGAGTAATTTTGATGTGTAACAACATGCACTACTTCCGAGACTTAGAACACGAGGGATATCATCGACCTACAAATTTATCCTTCAGCGGAACAAATGACAAACATCTTCACCAAGACCTTCACTTAGCAGAAATTCCATTGTTTGTGAATTTGTCACGAGGAAAATCTCTCTATGGCTAGGGTGAACCACAACAGACGGAAATGACTGCAGAAATAAACTCTATCCCAACAACATGCTATACAAAGAAATGTGAAAGGGAGATAAGAAAGAGGCCTACCTCGTTCAGATGTTCGATGAAGTCCACCTTTGAGCACTTTGACCCAAAGCTATGTACCTGCAACAAGTTCTCAACAAACAAGCAAAGAAAGCATATGGCAGTAATATAAAAGGTTACCACATTAGATAGCATAATCCATCAATATACATAACAGATATGCCCATGGATAATAACTCATATATTTTCAAGACATCAATTGGACAAGAAAGGAGTATTTCTATTAATAAATGATCAGCAGAAGTGAAAATATTACAGACTTCTGTGTCGGCACGATTCGAAACCAAGAAACTAAGTTTCTTCCAGTTGGGCCTCCACCACTTCAATCCTCCACCAAAGGCAAGCTCATAGAAGGGAGACAATGAGGTTATCCATCAATAAGGGAATATCTAGGGGTTGAACATTGTGTTCAGACTTAAAGAACAATGGGATGCAGACTCAATATGAAGTAATAATTTCTCCATAGTAACTTTGCTCTCAAAGTTGAATTCTCTCTCCTTTTCCATAGCTCGGAATTGGCCCATTTATAACCTTCAAAATGGAACTGAAGGGACGAATCAAAACATTTCCAGTATATGGAAGGCCAAGTATCAGAGATCTCCTGTCATGACATGGAAACCCGACATTTAATTTTCATTTTTTGGCACAAATCCTGATTTACACGGGCTGTAGTGGAGCAACCTACGTATACGCTTGTTGTATAGTGTGCAAGATGCGTACAAGTGGAAAACTTTGTATTTTTGTCTCTATATTTTATCAACAAGGAAGATAAGTCTGCATAGGGAAATGGAATAAGGCCCTCTCTGCAAGATTGCATAAGGTGAGGCAAATCTTGTTAAAACAAATGCCCCCTAATGTGTGAGGTCAGAGGAGTATCTGCAATGGTCGAAATACATTATAAACAACCCAGAACTGGAGTGGTAGGGAACCAGCTGGACGAACTAGTTGCTCATTACATTATGCACTAACTCTGCATACATGGCTACCAAAAATTACACTGCAGATCCATGTGAAAATATACCAAACAAGTGTCCATGGCCATGAATAGGAAAATACAAATGAGGTTACATGCCAATAGTTGTCATAGTCATGAAAAAGGCCCAATAGAACCAGTCTCAAAACCAATCTAAAGATATCTATATACCATGGAGTACAATATGATCTCCCATGATCACATAATTCATATAGGTACTGGTCCAATGAAAATTAAGCGACAACTCAGGAAAGTTGCATCCACATAGTGATGTCTTCAAGTCTTCTACACAATCCACCAAAGGTGAAAGTCTACATCATGTGAATAAAGGAGTTGAGGTCGAACATGATGAGACATTGTTTGATTACCGGTCATTGACGTATACCGTTAACAAATAAGAGATATCCTACCAATAATCAAAGTAGGTATCAAGGCACCAATTACATTCTTACAAGTGTGAATAAAGGAGCCAACGTCGAACACCTGAAGAATCCATCGATCATGAGACATTGATGTATTCCCAACTGTCGATGGCGAGAGAGCCTTCCACTGATGACTGCAAGCCTCAAGGTACTCATAAGACTCTAGGTCCCATTTCCAGAATATATGGACTGATGTCGATGGAAGGAGACTCGATGAAAGTAGAGCATTAAGGCATCTCTCATCAATCATGATGAGGAACAACGAAGGAGCTTCATGATTTGGTGGAAATCAGACGAAGAACAAGTTCATGAACCAACGAACCGATGCATCTTTCGTGTGTGCCAAGTGCAAGTGGTACATGAAAAAGACCCTATGAATAGCCAATGATGAAAACCACTGACAAATGAGAGAAAAACACCAATAAAGCTAATGGCATCCAAGACACTACATGAATCCCAATGTGGGAATAGATGTATTGTCTTCAAACACAAGGGAAACTACCTAGTCAACAACCAATGATGAAGTGTCGACTGTTGGGTTCAAGGTTACCTACCAATGATGAAAGTAGGGCCAGGGTGCATGATAGGACTACAATATCATGTGATTCTGAGACAAGCTGAGGGTATGGCCGACATGAAAAGTCAAGAGTTATGAGGAGTGTCTGACACAAGTTGATAGACTTCCTTTGAACAAGAGCATGAGACAAATGGAGGACTCTGACAACATAGACCCAATGATGAAACCATGAGATGCAGGAGGCATCAATGAAATTCTCTATAGGGACTGGAAGAGTAACCAGTCGATAGAAAAGACTTTGTAACAAGATCAACTTCCTAAGGCCATGCTAATCCCAAAATTATGATGATGAATGGACTCAAATAAATTTGTGCTCTGTTCAAAGGTGACACGATTGTTGCCGATACAAGATAATACTCCCTTCCCGCCCATATTTTTTTGTTTTTTCATATACAAATGAATGTTATGATACAGAGGAGGAAACGAGTGTTGCAAGTAAGAAAAACTAGTTCCAGCAGTGGAACATACCTATGTTCAATGCAGGGAAGTGCATACGGGAGATGGACACTCGTGGGAATATTCCATCCTAGGTATAGGGTGTCAAATTGCAAAGAATATAAACAAGGCTCTGCTTGGTTGAGGATGAAAAACTATTGAGGAAAACGGTTTATAACGCAAAGCGAGAACCAGCTATAGTCTCAATACTACAAGCAGGGGCATGAGATGCAATCACAATTTAACGCCAAAAAATGTCATTTTTATGTCTTTTAGTCTACTTGGTGTGAAAAGGGGATAAACTTGTGCCAAATAGATGTATTTTCAAAACCAATTTACGAGTGTGAACGAGACAAGTTCACTTGACAATCTTTTCACTTTTTTATAATGACTCGAAAAAGAGCTTAACTAAGACTCACGACCTTTCAAGTCCAATTTAACAAGTGTGAAAGGGACAAATCACTCGGCAATCTTTTCACTTTGTAATAACGAGTTGGAAAAGAGCTTAAATTAAACTCATTTGGGAGTCCTCGAGGAATAAGGTCGCATGTTTATGAATGAGAAATGAGGCTCAACATCAAGTCATGTATTAGCGATGAGGGACTCTCGGTCCTATGAATAAATATTTGCATGGGCACCAAATGCAATAGGAGATCTAACTAGGGCACCCATGTTTGGTAAGTCTCTACCACTTGCTAACGAAATGACTTATAGCAGATGGAAGGTTCTGTGTCGCAACAAATGGGTTCGTACCTAGGGCATAAAGAATGACAGTTATAGGATAATGCGAAAGTGCATAATGGAGTGGATACCTATCCTATATGTTGGGTAATGAAAATGCCTGCATGTGGTGACGAATGACCAACATAACACTGAAATATGCAAGAATCCTAGGTTAAAACTGTGAAAATCAGCTCAATCCACCTTTGAATTAGTCCATTAAGTGAAAAAATGGCTTAAAACTATAGAAAGTGGGTAAAAATAATTTATAAATAGTAACAAAATAAAAAATTACTATACCATTTTGATTTTTTACCCAACTAGTGCAAATTGGACCAAAATACCTCCGAGATTCAAACGATGATTGCGGGAGCATCAGGAAATGAAATCACCAACCATCTGGATCAGGTAAATCTACTTCCCTTCCTCTTCAATTTCAGTGGATTAAATTTTTGAATTGTGTCCCAAATTTTTAGTTGTTGAAGGCTCAAAATGTGAATTTCAGTGTACGCAGGCTGCCTTCGATCAGGTCACGTATACGACAAGGTATACGCCCCTGTGTAAACTACAAGGAGCGTATATCAATCCCTACACATGTTTGTAATTAAAGTAGACCGTGTACAAGCACGCAAACAATAATTTTCAAGGGTTCTAACTCAAATTTTGATTTTTCCTTGGCAGTATGGTTCTTGAATGGAGAGAGAGAGCACAAGGAGGTCGATGTTGTTATAGATCAAGATCTGGGGGCCCAAATGGCATTAAAACGATGTGGCTTGTATAAATTTTGGGTGCTCAAAGGAATGAGAGCCTAGGTGAGGTTGCTCAAAATGCTTGTGGGTTAATGGGACCCTAAGAGTGAGAGATTCAATCTTGATAGGAAACCATTGAGAATTTAAGTAGAGTACATTTACTTTTTGACTGGTCTATCACGCCCGGGAGAGGTTGTAAACCTCAAATCACAATAAGAAGGGAGCGGTATGAAGATACATGAATATATCGACGCCCACTATATAGCAGGGACTCCTAAGGTAGGGATTCAAGTCCCTCTTTGGGCAATAAACAATCTCAGTCTGAATATTATTGTCCTAGTATTGACCAGGATCACATGTTCAACCTCATTGCACCAGGAATCAAGGTCACTCATGTGTTATGCAGTGCATTGTATGAGACCCACAATATATGATTGGTGTACCTCACTATTGGAAAACATGAAGAACCAGTTGACAGAGTGCAAACAGGGGAGTAAAAGAAATTTTGGGTTTGCCTCTATCCTATGCGATTTATTTTTCGATCGGGTTCTAGGTATGGGACCTAGAGTCAAGATTCTTCCTAGAGGACCTCGCGATCCAGCCATGGCACGGTGGACCGAGGTAATGAGGCGGCAGGGGGGAGGTAGGGTTTAGACACCCCACAACGAGGATTTATTCTACTGGTGGCAGCGATAGGTCGTTTCTCTAGATGATTATCCCTACTAGAGGATTGACTTCAGAGGAGATCCATACATGCCACTCCCACCAGGGACTACCTACGGTGACATAGGTATATCAAATGTTTTTACATATTTCATTTTTTTGTATTTTTGTATAATAGAACAAAAATATTTTTGGATGGTGCTTAAGTATTAATTAGACATTTGTGTAACACAAATGTGGGTCCACGAAGGCCAGAAGGATTTCCTCGACATCGATAGAGGAACTGGGGAGATGAGGCGGCGGGAGGAGAATCCGAGAGGGTCCTACAAAACATGCAGGGAAACCTGTCGAGTTTGACTCACGGGATACCCATGGTTCATGTAGAGGATCTGCCTAAAGCCATGCAACGACAGGTGGTTGGTGTACCAAGGGCATGGGTATGACTCTTTCGGTGTCTCGCAAACGCCATGGTTTGCTACCATGACACACATCTGACGTCACAGGCGTAGATGTCATGGGATATTGTAATACTGGTTGTATATGTGTATTGAGGGTGTTAGCCCCAATTTTGTACTATAAACACCATATTTGTTTAAATATACAAAAGGGGATCTTCGGCTTTACTTATATTTTACAATGTGTACATTGATGAGATGGTTTTCTTTGCTTTTAATTATGTGACAAATTCCAATCTAAAATGAAATTAGCATAAGCATCAGATACATGATTAGAACTCCTATGAATATGATAATATGTAATAAAATCAAATTGTCTTTCTAAAAGACGTACATGTAGGAATCGTCATAGTTAAGTAGGATCACGCATGTGGTAACTGTCGTTCAACTGACATACTACTAATTGGGAGTCTAGGTGAACTTCTAATGAACGAATACCATGTGAGATAGCATCGAACAAAAGTTCTATATCAGCGCTATATTCATCCACATTGTTCATGGACGGCCCTAGGCATACGCCACCTGAAGACACTAATAGACCCTCGGGTGAGTAAACTGCCCAAGTGGCGAAAGTCGATTTCTGTGTATGATGATTGGCTCCGTCTGTGAATCCTAGGTAGACCGAAGACTCCGTTGACATCTGTCAACCAAGTGAAAACTCGATAAGCAACCCGAAGACGGAAAAGAAGGAAAAATATATATACACTAAATTACATTAGTATACAGAGAGTTTCGCCCGAGCCAAGGGCTCAAGCGTAGCATCTTTTCAAGTAGATCCCATTTATGGGCTCGACCAACTTATTCCCTTCATAGTATTCTAACTCATAGGCTCCTTTTTCTAAAACATGTCGCACGATGTAAGGATCGTGCCACACGGGCTTAAACTTGCATGCCACCAGTGGTTCTTTGGCTTGATCATATAAGAGGACCAAGTCACCCTTAGCGTACAACTGAGGACAGGAAGACTTATCGTACTAGACCTTGACATGTCTTTTGTTCACCTCAATTGTCGTAGAGGCATCTCAACGCTGCTCATCAAGACTCTCTAGGTGTACAAGGCGTCACTCAAGATCATAAGTGTCAGGTAGGACCGCAAATGCCAACTTAAGAGAAGGGATTTTGCATTTAATAGATAATATCGACTCCACACCATGTACTAACTAGAAAGGGGAAAATCCAGTGGCAATCTTGAACGAGGTTTGGTATGCCCAGAGTGCGAGATATAGCATGATATGCCAGTTAGATTTACTTTGACTGCCATTTTTTTGCAAAATGGTCTTGAGAGACTTGTTGACGTCCTCTACTTGTCTATTTTCCTGGGGGTAATAAGGAGAAGAATGACCATGTCTAAACCCCAACTTACCTACTAGTTCTTCCATCATCTCGTTCTGAAAGTGACTTCCATGATCAGTGATAATCTCACTCAGGATACAAAACTGGGAGATTATTTGATTGAATACGAAGAAGGCTACATTCTTCCCATCGGATTTAACAGTAGGCATGGCCTCAACCCACTTAGTAAAGTAGTTGATGGCCACGATAATATGTTGATGCCCCCCAGCCGAAGTTGCGTTGCAATCCATGAAGTCCACCCCCCACTTGGTGAAGGGACCGACGATAATGACTGGGTGAAGAGGGGTTGGATGCGAGCGCATTTTTTGAGTGAACATCTGGTAGGGGTGACGCTTCTTAACCACTTAAATATAATCTTTAAATATAGTAGGCCATAAATAACCGACTCGTAAAAAAATTTGGGGCATCGTAAGCCCGGATAGATGACCACCACAAGCCCCACTATGGGAATCGTTCAGAACAGACTTGACTTCTCCGTGAGTTAAACAATGATGCAAGATATCATCTATTCCTCAATGATACAAAGTGTCACCGATGATAGTATATTTCTTATCTTGGTATCTTATACGTCGTCGGTCATCTTGTGAGAGATGTTGAGGGAACTTCAAGGTCTGAAAATAGAGAATAATGTCTCCATACAAGGGGTCAGACGACGAGACAAGAAAAATGTGTTTGTCCACAAACAAATCAGCATGGATAACGTCCTCATCTAATCGTGGAAAGTCAAATATCACCTCCGTGAAGACTAGGGATTTCTTAGATTTCACAGAAGTGAAATCGAGATCAAACTCTTGTAAAATGATAGTCCATTTATTATATTTTCCCCCTATGATGCATCGGGTAAGGACGTATTGAAATGGATTGACATCAACAACCACAATAGTCTTGCAAGGTAATATGTAATGACGCAAACGTTGGACTGCGTGAACGACAACCAAAGCTAGATATTCAATGTGTGAGTAATTAAGTTGAGGACCGAGTAAAGTTTGACTAAGATAGTAGATGACGTGCTCATGGAGCTCATCATCCTCCTAAACCAGAACCATACCAATCATATCCTTAGACGAAGTGATATAAAGAAATTAATCTCTATTGTAGTCAGGAGGCTTCAACAGAGGCGTCGACACCAAAGATTTATTCAAATCATCAAAGGACTCATGGGCTCACTCATCCCAAATAAAATGGGTGTCCTTATTCAAAAGATGCATGAAACCTTTAGTGAAAGTGGCATAGTTCACTATAAACCAACGAAGAAAGTTAGATTTCCCTTGTATTCCCTGAAGTTGTCTAATCATGCGTGGGGGAGGAAACTGAAGTATTTCCTCAACCTTAAGTGGATCTACCATGATCTCGGTCTCATAAACTAGAAATCCCAAAAGACAACCAGACTTAATGCAAATATGCACTTGTGAGGGTTCAACCGGATTCTATAATAACGACATCTTTCAAAAACAATCTGAAGGTGGGTAGTGTGATCTGCTCTCTTGCGAGAGTGAGCAGCAAGATCATCAAGGTAAGCTTTGACTATGTGCTTAAGATCGTGAAAAGAGAAATTCATGGCACATTGAAAGGTTGCTCCGGTGTTTTTAATGCCGAAAGGCATTTTCCGGTATGCAAAAGTACCCCAAGGACAAATAAATGTCGTCTTGTGTTGATCCTCGAGTTTGATTTGAATTTGGTTATATCCTGAAAATCCATCCATGAAAGAAAATACTTCGCCTCCCGCACACTCTTCGAGAATCTAATCGATGAAAGGTGTGGGAATGTTGTCTTTAGGACAGGCCTTGTTTAGGTCATGAAAGTTGATACATACATGGATGGTTCCTTTCTTCTTATCCACAGGAACGGGGTTGGATACCCATTCGATCAAGGGAACCAGGTATATGAAGCCAACATTAAGTAGCTTCTCCACCTCTGCCTTAATAGTAGGGGCCTTCCGAGGGTTTATAGCTCTAAGACGTTGCCGAACAGGTTTAGCATCCAGATAAGTTCTAATCTAATGTTCGATAATACAAGGGTCGATTCCTGACATATCTTCATAAGACCAAGCAAATACGTCTCGGAATTCCTTGAATATTTCGATGTAGATCAGGATTTCTTTTGGCGAACAATCCGCATCGATATTTACGTTTTCAACCTTTCCAGGGGTATGAGAGATGTCGATCGTGACGATAGGAGACATGCTTGCCATATTTCCTTCAGCATAAATGTGTTGCGTATCAAGTGGAACTACATTGTGACCAACTATCTAACTCAAAGTAGATAGAAAGTCTTCTAGTTCGATTCTTTCAAGCTCTGGGAGAAAATAATAGCGGTGATGATATCATCCCAAGGTTTGTCAGAACCATTCATGGCTTCGATGATAGCTTTGTTCGAAGTCCCATCGAGGTAGTCATGTGAACAAGACAATGAAGTGGCCCACACGGGCCTAAGAATGTGATCCTCCTCGTTTGTCGGCGAGGGGACAGGATCGGGATCGACGGAAGAGTCAAGAACAACTTGATACACAATCTCTGTTGTCGATAGTGGCATGGCCATTCCAGCATGCAACTGACCTTCACAAGACGAATTCAGGGAAGGTAGGGTCCACGGATCACTAAAATAGGAAGTGTGGAAAGGATTGGACCTCCCTGTTGAGACAAGCCTACTGGACATGGCATAAACATGATGGTTCGGTGCCCAGAAGTCAAAAGTACCCATAAGGGAATAATACATTCCAACACTGATATTCTCAGTTGTTGGCTGAGAATTTTTTATCACATGGATCGATGGTCCAAGAGATGCATTAGGACTAGAGAATGCAAAGGATAACCAATCGATCATCACAATCTTCCCTTCATGAGGAAAACAAAGAGTATGGAAGATGGACAATACGACGATAATAATAGCATAGGTCCAATTTCGACCTAGTAACAGGTTATAATAAAGAGCCACATCAAATACCTCTACTTCCACCTATATCATCTTCCCACCTAACTAGATCGGAAAGGCAGGGAGAATACCATGAGGGAAAAAGGAATGACCATCAAAAGTAGTCAACATGTTCAATGACTTGGAAAGTGTCAGAGAACCAAGAGATTTCCAACAGACCAGGGACATCACACACGTAGCAGCACCTTCATCAACAATCGCACGTTTGATGGTATACTTTGAGTACTTCATGTGGATTTGGAAAGCCACATGGTAAAGAAAGAGAGGCTTCACATCTGTGATGTCAATCTTGATAACCTTTGAGCCACTAGGTTCTAGAGCTCCCAAAGTAGAGAGTAAGGCATTCCTTTGTGAAGGACACATATGGATTCCCTCCAGAGCCGACATCTCACAAGAGGTTTGACCCAGGTACTCAACAATAGAGTAGTTTTGGGCAGCTCTAGCATTTGGATTATGGGTAGAGCACTTGAGTAATCCTTTCATAATACGAGGCAGTGGATCTGGTTTCTCAATCTATAAAGTCGTCTCCAAAGGAGGAGGAGGAGGAGATTCTAGACCAAGGATAGCTTGTTTAGATCTATAGTCTTGAGATCGAGTGGCTACATTAATTTTCGCATCAACCATATTGATACATAAATGGTCGCCATCTTGTGATTGTTGGTTTTGACTTACACCAGTCGCATTTTCGACATTTGATGAGCTCGATGCCAAGTGATAGCTATGTGGGAATGGATTCATCAACACGACAGGCGATTGAGATAACAGCCTCGCAGCTTCTGCAAGTTTAGGGCATAAATGGGTAAGGTGATCATCTGTACAAAGATTACAGGAAAACTTCACCTTACGTATTTCTCATCTTCTCTCTCCATCATTATTAGTCGTCTTCTCATTATTAGCATTGTCCTTGGGTTTACTACCATTTTTTCCACCCTTACGGTTATTATGTCCTTTCTTCTTATTCCCTCCTGGTTGTTGGTTACCATTTGGGTTGGATGACGATTGCATAGAATGTACATCCACTGACTGAGTGGGATTGGAAGACACAGACGAATTTGGCCCTCCTGCAGACTGGCTTAGAGACAACTCTTTCATATGGCTTGTCACTGAGTCTGCGGACTTTACATTGGCGGCACCTACAATGCCATCGGCATGAGGTTCGGGCTTTTGCCTAGGGTCATAAGTAAACCGCGGTGTGTCAGGAAGAAGGTGGTATAACATCCCAGACTGAGCATATATCAAGTCTAACTGATGGGCTCTAAATATTGCTTCTTCCTTAGTGGTAACCCCAAAAGTGGCAACGTCCTTAGAGATAGGAGTGTCCAAAGACTTAAGAAACCATTATAAAATAAAGTTTGGTGGTATAGGGGTCTTAATCAACCTCTTTTATCTATGCCACTCCTAGATATGGTTCGAGATATGAGTGGCAGTATCCTGGCGTAAAGTTGACAACAATTCTAATCCAGCATCGTAACGGATGGGCAACTGGAAGTGGTTAATAAAGACCAACACCAACTGAATAAAAGTCCCATATGCCCCCTAGGTAGCTCAATATACCATTTTGTAGCAACTCCAATGAGGGTGCATTGAAATAATATTAATAGAATAGAATCGTCATTAAGGGAATTCGATGAGCACCAAAGGTGAAAGGTAGTGACGTGATCACCAAGATCCTCTCCATTCTTACCCTTGAACTTTGGGATGTCCAAAGGAAGTTTGGTGGGGACGGGGGGGCATGTAGGATAATGACTCACGGGATCATTCATTAACTTAGACAAATCTGGCAGATTAAGCGTGGCCAGAAAAGGGAGACAGGGTTTGGCATTTGGCCCCAACCTCCCAGGAAAGACTATGCATTTGGAACTGCATGCCATCCAAGGTTATGATAAACACCATGGCCCTATCCAGGATTATAAGGCCCTCCTCCGAGATGATTCATATAGAGTTGGTTGGGCATCATTCCAGCTAGAATGTTCTGTTGAGGGTTATAGAAATTTCCCCAGCCGGATTGGATATGGATTGGGGGTTTCCCAAAGTGTGAAACTTATCTCCTATTGGTTGGAATCTGAAGGATAGAGGTGGATTCATCATGCCAAATGTATGGGTTGGAATCTGCTGCAAGGAGGTAGGGTTGTAGGATGGAACTTGAGCTGAAGCTTGTTCGCCAAGTTGGTTGTTCCACCCAAAAGTAGGAGGATTGGACCTGGGGTTAAAAGTAGGAACGCATCCCATATTAGGAGTCATTTGATGGATTTGAGATCCACCAAACAAAAAAGGAGTGTAGGGAGGTGTACTTCCCCCAAGCCCAATGCTAGCATTAGGGACAGCAGCTGGGATGGAGTTCAAAAACTGCGAAGTGAAGTTGGGCATACCATAAGAAAAGGGACTAGAAGCCATAGGGATGGACTGAACATTGTAGCCTGGTGAGTGGCCAAGATACCCAAAGGGGTTCAAGGCGGTATCTTGATCATTTACTATAGGTCAGACCATAGTAATGATAAGTTCCTCTGGCACTACAACCATGGAGGTTGCAGGAGTCAAAAGGGTTCCATTAACTATAGTGGGTATGGGAGTCGAAGGGCTCCCAGAATTCTAAAGACTAGGTTCAATACTCATCCTTCTAGAATCACAAGTCTGAACGGTGGATGTATGTGTACCACGTAAAATAACTCTATGCCTTTTAGAAGGCAAAGACTCGAAATCTGGTGGTAACTATAACAAGCAATGAGACCGGCGGGGAGGTTGGTCTGACTCCACGATGACTTAAGACTCTAAAGATAAAAAATATATCCTAAGGTCAGCTAGTAATAAAATAGCACACCAAAATTCAAATGGCCAATATGCATAGAAACAGGGTAAAGTGGCTGAGTGGCCTCCCTCCCTAAAGAAGGTATGTCTCGCCCAAGAGGGGCCTGAGACTCCCTGCTAAAGATCGGAGGTAACAGAATCAGTTGAGGGCCCTCGTGGGCTTAACAACCAATCGGTTAGATCCCCTCGGAGAGGTAATCCTCCATAAAGGTTGTGTGGTGTATGACCCTTATCTGACCTAGGGTACCTGCAGAATAACCCCTACAAGTAACCTATGAGACACCTAAGTCAAGCAACTAATAAACCATTGTATAATCGATGCACAGGTGAGCATTCGTAAGTCGAGTCCACTGTATGGGCAGGGTAGCAAAGCCTGAAACCTTGAAATCACCACCTCTCATGGAGGTAAAGGCACTAACAAGATCCCCAGATACGAATAGATCCCCAGAAATATCTCTGACACTAGGAAGGTATCAGGGAGATATCTCTTCAACCAACTTCGCGTGACCTCGTGATTAACTCCGGTGTGAGCGGAGCCTCTTGATCTTACCAATTATACAATGGATTTCTCCACTCCCTGACTTAGACACATATGTCGATTTAATTTCCTTGGAGAAGTTTACTCACAAAATCCTATTCCAAAGGCACTAAATCCTAGGCTAGTTTGTGCACCCTAGAAAATATAATCGTGACTAATTAATTTTAAATTATAGCGTTGATTTTAATGGTCATGATTACTCAAAAAGGTATGATAGTGAAACTCATGGTGTTATGACTCTGCAAGAAAAGTAAATATGAAAATAATGCAAAGTCCTAACTTTAACTTTAACCTACAATCTTTCACTATATGCACTAAGCTAATTATAGTGACTTCAAAAGACAAAAATGCCAAGCAATGAAAAATGCCTATTTTTTTGTATTTTCGATATAAAAAAAATGAAAATGCATGGACTGAAAAGTAACTTGATATATAGTCCTATTGTGTATAGAAAAAGATAACTCAAGCAGGATACCAAGCAGCAAGACACCCAACCCAATGTGCAAGGACAATAAAAAATGAAAAGATGAAGAGAAAGACTTCACCCACAAATTCAACTAAAAGAGGGTTTCATTTCATCCCACAAGCACTCAACAGGCACTACATAGACCTAATAAGACTAAGCAAACATCAAATCCCACCCAAAAAACACCAGACCAGGCAAAAAGGCAAGGCAAATTGATGTACGCAACTCTTTAGGAAAACAGAGAGTATATATGCAGCTTGCAGTGAGACAGCCTGCGTGTATACGCGACTGTCAGGGAAAAAGGAGCGTATATGCTTTAAAACAAGGCCAGGCAAGGGAGAAAGGTTGAAAACTCATACCCATAGTGAACAGGAGCTATCAAGCAATGATACGACAAGAACCACAATAGAACTGAGAGAAATCTAAGGAGAAAAGTACTTCAAACCCTAAGAAAGAAGATTCACTCCCAGTATGGTCACCAATTATGTTACGAGGAAAATCTCTCTATGGCTAGGGTGAACCACAACAGATGTAAATGACTTCAGAAATCAACTCTATCCCAACAACATGCTATATAAACCAATGTGCAAGGGAGATAAGAAAGAGGTCTACCTCATCTAGATCTTTGATGAAGTCCACCATTAAGCACTTTGACCCAAAGCTATGTACCTACAACAAGTTCTCAACAAACAAGCAAAGCAAGCATATGGTGGTAATATAAAAGGTTAGCACATTAGATAGCATAATCCATCAATATACATAACAGATATGCCCATGGATAATAACTCATATATTTTCAAGACATCAATTGGATAGGAAAGGAGTATTTCTATTAATAAATGATCAGCAGAAGTGAAAATATTACAGACTTCCATGTCGGCATGGTTCAGAACCAAGAAACTAAGTTCCTTCAAGTTGGGCCTCCACCACTTCAATCCTCCACCAAAGGCAAGCTCATAGAAGGGAGAAAATGAGGTTATCCATCAATAAGGGAAGAGCTTGGGGGATGAACATTGTGTTTAGACTTAAAGGACAAAGGGATGCAGACTCAATATGAAGTAATAATTTCTCCAGAGTAACTTTTCTATCAAAGTTGAATTCTTTCTCCTTTTCCATAGCTCGGAATTGGCCCATTTATATCCTTCAAAATGGAAATGAAGGGTCGATTCAGAACGTTTCTAGTATATGGAAGGCCAAGGATCAAAGATCTCATGTCCTGACATGGAAACCCAACATTTAATTTTCATTTTTTGACACAAATCCAAATGTACGCGGGTTGTAGTGGAGCAGCCTGCATATACACTTGTTGTATAATGTGAAATATGCGTACAAGCGGAAAACTTTGTATTTTTGTCTCTAGATTTTATCAACATGGAAGATAAGTCTGCATAGGGAAATGGAATAAGGCCCTCTCTGCAAGATTTCATAAGGTGAGGCAAATCTTTCTATAACAGAATTCATCTTGGAGTGAAGGACATATTTGCCTAGCAACTGTAGTTCTTATTTTTAAATACATTGTACCTTGAGGGGGGGGGTTTCCCATGAGGTTTTCCCTCTTTCCTCACTTTATTTTCAGTGTATCTTTTGTATTTGGGTACCTAACATGGCCTCATTGTCGGGACCCATTCTTTATTTTCACCATAGTGATGTTCAGTGGGGGTGTTGGAGTTACTTTACACACACCTAGGAATTATTTTTCCTAAGGTTTTTCCTTTTTTATTATTCATAATTAGTCATTATCCAGTCTCCTATATTTTAGGAGAGAATAATCCACCTGGAGAATATTCTCTTCAGTTGACACTTCAGTTTGACTAGTTGAGTTGAGTCTAGATGTTGCATTGGTTTTGTCACCATGAAACATTGGGATCATCACCATGATAATGCGCACTTTCCTTGGTATCATCACTAGACTGACGCATTACCCTTTATTCCTTGATCTAATCCTCACTACACTATGTTCAGTCAGTTAACTGAAGACTGGTTGACTAGTTAACTCAGTTAGGTGTCAGTTCACTCTCATAACTGCCTGAGAGACTAGATTAGGTGGCAGTTCACTCACGTAAATGTTGGTGTGTGTCCAGATCACTCTAGACCACCACTATGGCTCATCGGTTCTCCTCCAATGCGCATTCATTGAGTTATACAGAGTATATCATGTGTAAATTATTCATTATTCATTACGATTAATGAGAATTCTTCCATTCTTTCTCTCCTTCTTCTTCTTTCTCCATTTCTCTCTACAAATGTGTGTAGTATTTTCTAGCTAGATCTATTATGTGCAGGTTCAACACATTTACACCGATATATGTCATTACAGAGGTTTTTCACCTCTGTACTTTTGTTAATTACATTAATATAAATACTCTCTTCTCGTCCAATTGATATCTTGCAAATATTTGTATTTCTTTCCATGGATGTATTTTTTATGTATGTTAATAGATTATGCTAATTTATATGCTAACATTATATATCATTACCACATGCGTGTGCATATTGGTTGTTGAACACAAGTTGTAGGTGTAAACCTTTGGGTCGTGTGCTCAACGGTGATCTTCTTCAGACGTCTAGATGAGGTAGGATTCTAGCCTTCTCTTGTTATCATTTCATTTATATGGCATACTTGAGATTAGAGTTTATTTATGGGTGTCGTTTCGTTTGTTGTTGTTTTCCCCTAGCCATAGAGAGATTTTCCTCATAACAATGGCTATTGTTTTGTGATATTTTGTGAAGTTTGTGTTGGATCTTAGCATGCATGATCCACATCCTAAAAATTTAAACTTGAGATATCTAAAACATACTTTTTTAATGCTCTTTGATTTTTTTGGTTACATCTTGGATAAATTATTGTGTTGAGAGACGCTCTACAACCCAGTATGGGAGAGAAGTTGTCACGCTAGCGTGATGTTAGATTTAAAGAAAATTAAAGTCGCTTAATTAATAAAACCAAAAAATGCACATGCTATTATATATCGTTACTTTGGTATATTTACTATTACTTTAGTATATTACAATTACTTTAGTAAATTTATGATTACTTTAGTATTTACTATAACTATTACTATTACTATTACTATGACTTTAGTATTTACTATTTACTTTAGTATATTTAGTATTGCTTTATGATTTACTATTTACTATTACTATTACTATTTACTGATCCGAAAATCCTTAGATGCCAAATTATTCTTTAAATACACATCTTAACATCTAACTTGATTCAGAATAATTCTTGATCGTATTTGAAAGATTTTCATAACATATGTGAACCTTTTACTTATCCAAAACTTCATGAAATGATGATAACTTGCAAAATAATGAGATGACACAACACAAAATAAA
This sequence comes from Picea sitchensis, assembly GCA_010110895.2. Classification (NCBI taxonomy): domain Eukaryota; kingdom Viridiplantae; phylum Streptophyta; class Pinopsida; order Pinales; family Pinaceae; genus Picea; species Picea sitchensis. The sequence continues at coordinate 54,066 of SNQJ01S0042485.1, forward strand.
AGAACTACATAAGATAACATTTGATGACTAACTTCACCTCTCTTAGGCTACATCTCTTAGTCCCCTTTCAACAGTGAAATTGTTCTTCATTAATCTCAAATGTCAAAAATTACAATGAAAATGGACTTACAAAGCCAAATTTGAAGTCACTCTTCAATTCTAATGATCAAACCCAAAAGTATAGGTTTTTGAACAACTGAGAGGGGGGGTGAATCAGTTGTTACCGTGCTTAAACAATAATTCTTATTTTAAATTATTTGTAGAGCACTTAATGACAATCACAAAAATGCAGGGAAGTAAGCAATATAACATTCAACATCATTGTCACATATGAAATATACAGAGACAAATATTTCCTGAGGAAACCCATAAAGGGTAAAAACCTCTTCTTCTTTATATGATAAGTAATCTTTACATTCTGTACATTATCATACACATGAGATCCAACTCATTGTGAGGCTACAACCTCTGTATTGCAAGCTGCAACTTGTTGAGAGCACCAACTCTCTGTTTTCTCTAGCACCTACTAGAAGGAAGCACCAACTCCCTGGTTTCTCTAACACCCACTAGAAGGAAGCACCAACTCCCTTAATGTTCCAGCTCCAACTAGATGGAAGCACCAACTTCCAGTCACACATGCACCAACCTATACAACAGAGAACAACAGTTCTCCCTTGCGCCACCCTAGTTTCTCTGGCTGCAACCAGATGGAAGCTACAACTCCATGTGTTCAAGCACCCACTTGAACCTCTGAGGACAGCAGTCCTCCCTAGCACCTCCCTACCACCCTGGAATATAAATCTTTGCTATATGTAAATTTAACACAGTGATACACTATTTATCATTGGCTTACTAGACTTATCATTGTTCTGCTATGCTGCTCTGCTCTCCCGTATCAGTGTCTCTCTGTCTACATCTTCTTGCACTTTCTGAACTTCTGTTTTTCTCTACAAAATCTCATCAACCTTCCTTTACTGCCTTACTGTCTTGTTTCCCACATCCTTGCACTTTCTGTGCTTCTGCCTTTTATTCTCTGTGTGCCATTTCCATTCAATGCACCATTCCTATTCTCTATATTTCAGTTGTTGCACATTCCTCCTTCTCCATGCCTGAAATTCTCTCCACCCCCATATCTTCTTTGTTTATCATACTTATAGTCTCTATGCCCCTTGTGCATGCTCTCTTGCCATGCTTCCCTCTCCTCTCCCCTTGTTGAGTTCTCTCTTGATCATCCCTGCAACTCTTCAGCTTGTCTGGCAATTCCACCCATGTGTCCATCATCACTCGGGTGTTATGCCAAGATTCCTTCGCCTCTCCAACAGTTGAGACTCTTTGTCTTCTCTATTATAGTTGAGCTCTATGTTACAGTTATAGGCTTCAACGCTCTTCCATCTTTCAATCGCCTCTATGACCAGTCTTCATTGCACTGGCGGATTCCTTGAGACTCTTCAGCTCCTATGGCACTTACATAGAAGTATCTTCGAGTCCTCTAGCATAAACCATCACTGGTTTCTAGCAGTTACAGTGCGAACCCTGAAATGGAGCCTAGCTATGCTAGCTCCTTCTACTTACATGACCACCGGCGGTGACCACTGGCTACATCGACATTTCGTCATTTTGGCATTCGACATTTTGTCTTTGCTATGGTAAAGAGTTATCTTGACGCTCCATGTCGCGATCCCCAAAACTACGAAGAAAGGATCTTAGCTAGACTAGCTTTGATCATTTCGCATTTCGCTATTTCACGATTTCGCATGTCGTGAACTCCTGTTGCGAGTCACTCTGACTCTTCCAACTCCCGATCCATGAAACTCAAAAAATGGACCTTATCTCTTCGAGCTCTTCTCTATAGCTCTTCGATAATGTGACCACCGGCGGTGACCAGGCCTTATTCAAAATTGTATTTCACAATTTCGCGTTTCGGCACTTCAGGACTCCTGTGATGAAGAGTCTCGAGTCTTGACTCCTCCATTTCCCAGTATTTGAAACTCTGAAATGGAGTCAGATCAACGGTTTGGTTTTCCGTCGTTTCACATTTCAGCAATTGGGAATTTCGGCACTCGCGTGGTGAAGTGTTTCGACACTTCAACTCCCGGTATCCAGAGCTCCGAAATGGAGTCAGATCAAAAATCTGGTATTTCTTTGTTTCGCATTTTGGCGATTCAGCATTTCCGCAATCCTGTGGTGAAGTGTTTTGACACTTCAACTCCCAGTATCCGGAACTCCGAAATGGAGTCAGATCAACGGTTCGATATTTCGTCATTTCGTATTTCGACAATTCGACATTTCAGCACTCTTGTGGTGAAGTGTTTCGACACTTCAACTCCCGGTATCCAGAACTCTGAAATGGAGTTATTTCCCGGTCTGCGAAACTCTTTGTTGGTGTACCTATTTCGGTATTTCGGCATTTCGCATTTCGTGACTTCAGGACTCTTGTGTTGAAGAGTCTCGACTCTTGACTTCTCAATCTCCCGATATCTGAAACTCTGAAATGGAGTTGGATCAACTTATTCCGGTGTTTCACATTTCGCCATTTTCGCATTCTTGTCATGAGTTGCTTCCTTGACTCCTCCAATGCCCAGTATCTGAAACTCCGAAACGGAGTTTATGCTTCTGATCTTTCCATGCCATTATCCCTGCGCTGATGATCTTCCTTGCCTGCATGTTTTCCATCAAATGAACAAGCACACTCTTGCACTACATGGGACTCTGTGCTAATCCTTCTGCGCTTACGTTGTCCCTATTTCAACATCGTTGCATACTCATACTCTGATCTTTCCATCAATGACAAGCACACCTTCCTGTAAACATGCCCAACAATCTCCCCCTTTGGCATTGATGGCAACCCTGAATGACTGCGCTAATGTGTTTGGACCTTCAACTGTAGCATCCAGTCTGGACCACTCCTTTTCTCCCCCTTTGACATCAATGTCAAATAAAACATGATCCCCCTGAGCTGTTGCAGTATTTTTAGGAGGTATCAGATATTCAATCAATACAAAACTCCCCCTAACAGGATGGACTCTCTTAGGTGTGAGACAGGATGACACCCAGCTTCTGTCGGAGATATTCAAATGGTGTCTTGGCTAGGGGTTTAGTAAAGATGTCTGCAATTTTTTCTATGGTAGGAATGTAATGGACCTTAACAACCTGATTGGTGACCTGATCTCTCATAAAATGGTATTTTATGGGAACATGTTTGGTCTTGGAGTGGAATACAGGATTCTTAGACACACTGATGGCACTAGTGTTATCACAATGAATTGGGATCAGTGTTGCATATTTTACCTCCAAGTCTGCAAGTGTCTGAATCATCCATAATACCTGAGTGCAACAGGTAGCAGCAGCAATGTACTCTGCCTCTATAGTTGATAAATAAATGGAACCTTTCTTTTTACTAAGCCATGCTACTAATGAGTCACCCAGAAAGAATACTCCTCCACTGGTGCTTTTTCTCTCATCAACACAGTTTGCCCAATCTGCATCTGAATAAGCAGTTAACTGAAAATTCTGATTTCTGGGATACCACAGACCATAATTCATTGTTTCTTTCAAATACTTGAATATCCTTTTGACAGATTGAAAATGACTCTGTTTAGGTAATGATTGATATCTTCCTACCATTCCAATAGCATGCATTATGTCTGGGCGAGATGTTGTGATGTACAACAAGTTTCCTATCATTGACCTATATGAACTTTGATCAACATCAAGTGAGTCATCATCCTTGCTTAATTTGCATCCAGTAACCATAGGTGTACCCACAGGTTTAGAATCTTCCATTTGAAACCTTTTCAACATTTCTCTTAAATATTTTTCTTGAGAAGTGAACATCCCTTCAGACCTCTGAGTAATTTGCAGACCAAGAAAAAATGACAGTTTACCTATCATAGACATTTCAAACTCAGACTCCATGGAAAAAGAAAACCATTGTACCAATGAATCCTTATTACATCCGAAGATGATGTCATCTACATAGACCAGCACAATGAGCAAATCATTACCCTCTGTTTTGATATATAGATCGTTGTCAACTGTTCATCTCTTGAACCCTTTGTCTTTGAGATACATATCCAGTCTGTGATACCAGGCACGAGAGGCTTGTTTTAACCCATATAAATCTTTCTTCAGCTTGCATACTAAGTAAGGGTTATCAGACAGTTCGAAACCCTATGGTTTTTCAATAAGTTAAAAACAGTCCAATCATCAAAATATGCTTCCAAAAATTTATGTAAAAACTCCTTGAATGCTTCGAACACCACCCTATAAAAGATGGTTGGTGCATTCTTCAATCCAAAAGGCATCACTGTGTATTGGTAATATCCCCATTATGTTGCAAATGTGGTCTTATGGCGATCTTCCTTGGCAATCCTGATCTGGTGATAACCTGAAAATCCATCGGTGAAGGAGTAGACTTCCTGTCCTCCCACATTATCTAACACTTTGTCAGTAAACGGTGTAGGGAATGGATCATGTAGACATGCATCATTCAGCTTCCTGAGATCTACACAGATCCTAATCTCTCCTTTCTTCTTATCCTGGACCACCATAGGGATAATCCACTCTGATTCTTCAACTGGTTCTATGATTCCTGCTTTCAACAATCTATCTAATTCAATCTTCACTTTCTCCTTATATTTGAGATTCAATCTATAGGGTCTCTGCTTGACTAGCCTTAAATCTGGTTTCAGGGGAATCTTCATTTCTCCCATGGGTCCTTTAATTCCCTTCATATCAGTGAACTTGGTTGGAAACAAGTCTTGATATTCATGCAATAACTATGTGATCTTATCAATAGTGGCATCATCCCAATAATCTCCAACGTTGGTCGGTTTCGGTGCTTGCTCTGTCCCAATATTGACTTTCTTGATTTTAATTGGCTATCCAATGAAATTTAGTTTGACTCCTGGTCCTTCTATGTCTCTGTGTCCTTCTATTTCTGCGATGTTCACATTTCTAGGATCATCGTCTTCATCGGCATTGATATTGTAACATCCTTGCAATTTATAAAGAGGCACAATCCATTCGTCCTCATCTTGCTCCGGAGGAAGGTTAGGTTCCTCCTCAAACACTTTCTGTCTTACAACCTATAAACCTTGATCTACCATAGGGTGTTGACTTTCAAATAAAAATGTAGCTACGAAATTATGAGTCATACCTTGCCATTCTCCAGTGGTGAGGCGCAATTCCGCTTGAAAGTACCAGTTGATAGGCGTTGTATCCAGTGTGTTAATAGATTTATGCACCCACTACTCCTGAGGAGTTTTTCTCCAGGCCTCCTCACAACTTCGCACATGGTATTTCAGACAACTTTGACCTATGTATCTAACTTTGCATTTGTCGATCTGATTTTAGAATCGTATTGTCATCAAAGTGTGACATTGCACCCAGTCCACTATGTTCTGCTTATGTGCTCCCCACCATCTTGCTGGAGTTTCTTTCAAGGCCTCGTCCAGTGCCAACAGTCTCTATTGTACTGGTACCATTTCTTCAAATTACAGTAAGAAAGTTTCCAAGTGATTCAAACCATCAAAGGTGGGCAAATTACTTATTGTTGTGTCGATCCAGCAAACTTCTCTGGTCAATCTAGCACATCGCCACACAACAACTTCGTACATTTTACTCTACCATTTTTCCAATGCTTCTTCTAAATCTGATGAACATGCATTGTCACTTCGCCAGCTTAAATTCCCATCTATTGTAGGATTAATGTAATCATGTTGTCTTGTTGTTAATTTGTATATATTCTCCAACTCATATGTGTGGTCTTCTTCTCTGATGGGCTCTGTGTATCTGCGACCTTCATCAGGATCTAAAGGTGTGATGACCCTAAGGCCATCACCTTCAAATGTCATTCTTATTTTCTTCAAGTCAACAATAGTAGAATTATTTAAAGCCCAATCAATTCCTAACAGCACGGGATAAGGACGGTTATCATCAACTATCTCAATTATTTCAAAATCTACAAATGTTCTGACCTTGTCGATGTGCAAAGGGACATGTTCCAATCTTCCAAAGGGGCTCACATCCTGCTGATTAGCCATCCGAAGCCTGATGGGGGAGTATATCAACTTAGGTTTTCCCATTAGTTCCCAGGTTTGCTTCATCATGACATTGACCTCCGACCCTAAGTCTAGGACCACATAATCTATATCATAATCTCCAATCTGAGCATTCAGATGTAGCTCCTTATTTGTCCTTCTCTTTTTAGATACTTGATGTACTGCTCTACTCAGTAATGGATCTACCTTTCCTAGCTCATACTGTCTGATCAAATTTTGTAGTTCTTGTACAGCGCTCTCATCCTTTATCAAATTAATGCAAGTGCATAAGAATTCCATAAGCTTACTTACCTCTTTTCCTTCTCTGGGCGAGGCAGACTGATCAAAGGCGAGAGGAATTCCACACTCTCTTGATTCTAGTTGTGCCTTTGACGAAGAAGCATGATCTCTCCCAAATTCTTTTCTTGCTTCCTCAAATATCTATTTTTATTTCTTTGGATCAAACTCCTATGTCTTCTCTATAGCTTTTCTGACCCTTGATTCCTTTGCAATCTTTCCTAAAGTCACCTTGTCTTCTCATGTAGCGGCTCCTCCTCTAGTGATAATAGTGACTCTGGGATCCACTCCACGAGGTTCTGGTGAGATTAGTTGTACTTGCATTTTTCCTCCTCATCTCTCCTGAAGTTTAGCTAACAACATAGGACAATCCTCAATAACATGTTCAAATGAGTTGCAGTAGTTGCAAGTGGTACAGGGGTTCTGACAATCCCTTGCCAAGTGTCCTGGTTGTGTGCAATTATAACAAATGATTTGACCTCGACCTCAACCCATACCTCCTCCTCTTCCTCTTCCTCTGAATCCATCATGAGGGTTGAAGTTTCCTCTTCCTGGGGAATTACACTATGTAGTATTCCCTTCCTGTTGTGCTTCGCCTTGAATTTTGTAAATATCCCTTGATCTTTCATGCAAGAGGTCGTGATCTCTACAGTCCTTCTCATCATGACCCAAAGATTTATAGAATTTGCAGTAGAGATTCGTAGGTTTCTGAACATACTTTTGCATGTAATATCATTCACCAGGGTGATGTCTATTTCTACATACCTCGCACCAAGGTAGGGAAACTTGCTTCAAAGGGCTCAGAGCTCCTGAGGCCAAGTACTCATGAAATAGAGGACAGTTCTCTTTATCGTGACCTTCTGACTTGCATCTGATACACCAGATAACTTCTCTCTTATATTTTCCCTTGTCCTTATTCATATATTCGACCTACAAAGGCAGGCTAGTTAACTGACTAAAAATTTGACTCATACTTGAGTTGGATTCTCCCATAGGGGTTGATTCTAGTTTCATGGCGATCTCCAATGCCTCAGCCTGTGAAGAAATCTTCTTCTGCATCAAAGGGACTCTGATGTGCAGTAGGAGGGAATCAATGGACCATTCCATGTTCTACTCATCTGGGATCTGAAAAATCAAATGGCATATTAAGGTCTTAAACCTTTGATCAAACTCCCAAACAGGTTCAGCTACTTTCTGCTTGATTTCTTTCATATCTGTAATGCACTGTGATTATGACTTAGGTTTCTTGAATTCAACGATCAACGCAGTCTTAATCTCGTTCAGTGGTTTCGTCTGTACAATGCCTTGGACAAATTTCATGTACCATCTCAGTGCGTGGTCTCTTAGGGTAGTACTAAATTGAGCTCTCTTAACAGCTTCGTCGGTGACATTCTTAATACTCCATACAACTTCACATAGAAACCAGTGTTGATCAGGATCTTCAAGTCCATCTCCCCTAAAGGTGGGTAACCTCATCTCATCTTCCATAGATATTCCTAGGTTTCCTGACTGACTATGTGTTGAACTGCTTGTAACAGTGCTCTAAGTGATCTGATAACTCTGACTACTTTGGTTACTCAATGCTCCTAAAAAAAAAGGAGGAGTAATAGTACTTACTTTGGTAGTCGGCGCAGTTCCTGAAGTTTATGATTCTTCTTAGTGAGATTCTGTAGTATTCTCTTCTTCTAGACAGATGGACCTTGAATGTTCCTTGTTCACTAACTCTTCTTCTTCTCCACTGTAAAAACCTTCTTCCTGTGCTAGTGGTTCATGATTCTTCTCAAACAAGTTCACCAAAGGGACTTCTCTAAAGATTCTCCCACTGCGCGTGTGTCCAACCTATGTGTCAATGTTGTTCTCTGAATTCTTGAACATTAGCTTTTCAATATGACCCACTACTATATTTTCAATATTTTCTTCTTATGCAATAGCATCTTGATCTTCAACTTCAAAAATTGTAAAAAATTTCCTCTCAACCGCTTAAAGAAATATCTCTCTGCTTGGCTATACGACTCTACTGTGTCAATAGAAAACTCGGTGATGTACCCTCCAATGGTTCTATCAAACCAATGATCTACTTCTCTTGACACGACGTTATCAACTCTCTTGACCTTCTTGATCATTACCGACATCCAAACCATAGGCGGTCTCCTTATGAATTCCTCTGAAGAAAATATCATGTATATCAATAAAGATATACCTTCCCAACCAATCCTCTGTACTAAGATTAGGTTTCTTATTCTGAGCTTCTGTGAAGTCCTTCTCTTGTTCTTCTATCCAATTCTTAATCTTTGTCTTCAATGGAAACCACCTTGACATTCCCTCAAGAAGATCATGGTCCCAGCAACGAAACCATTTGTTGGCACAGGGTAAAACCCAGGGTTCAGCTCTAATAGCGCACCAACAAGCCCTAACTACTAGCCCTTTTAGAAACACTTGCGAAGCAAATGCAGTTTCACCCAAAGTAGCAATAGGGGGTTGCAGGACATAGGTGTCTACAACCAGAGGAAATGAAAAGTGGATCCAATACAACAACAACACGGCATCAGGATATCATTTACCACTTAAACCTACTTCGCACAATTATATCTCAGATCTAACATAATAATGTATCAATAGAGTAACAGAAGAAAAGAACACAACATCAACCACACATGACAACAAGGTATACGTGGTTCACCCTCTCCTAGGGCTACGTCCACAGAACTACGTTTCTTGATATTATATAAAACATACAGTTCTATCTGCACTCTGAGCTTGTAGATCTCTCTCTCTTCTTCTATATTTCTCTCCCCTCCCTGCGCACCCAGCTGTAGGGTTGATCTTTGCACCCAGCTGAAGATCTTACAACACAAACTTCTCTCACCACATTATGCTTCTTTCTCAACAATAACAACAATCACTTCCCACCTAGGAAACAAACCCCCTCTTCTCCCCTCTAGGTTCTTATTTATACATTAAAATAGCTCTCATGCATCCTTAGGCCAAAACCTAGGTGTCAAAACCCTAAATACCAAAACCCTAGGTGTCTAAAACCCTCGGTCAACTTGACCCGTGTTTTCAGGGCTTCGCCAGCATGTCTTTCCTTTATTCCCGTGAGGTGCTCCAAAGCATCCGTTAGTGGATTTTTCCGCTTGTTGAGTTGTCCACAATCCATATTCATTGTTTATTTGTCTTCCTCGATCTCCTCGTCCAACAACGTGCTTTCTCTTACTTCGCTCCATCTTTTCTTCTTCTTTAACCACTTCGACCTGATCTCAGTCAACCTTCCTTCTGTGCAGTTCGTGTTTCACCTTTTCTTTTGTAATATTCACTTTCTTCCATAACCAAGGGCCAACATACACACTACATCTTCATGTTGAATTTTCATCAATCTTATAGCCAATATGAACTTCTTGATATGGTCCACAGGCAATCCGAAGGTCTCGGGGTCAAATTTAGGAAGTAATTTTTCTAGATGTCAGGCTACATTATGCACCCGTCCTGAAATTTCCAGAGCATCTCTGGCCAACCATGGTTGATTATCATGAGTTCAATCTCCCCTTTCTTCATTGTTTTCATTATTATCCTCCATGTCTTCTGATTCGGAAGTTGAGTGATCTAAGTTAGACCCTTCCTTGTCGGATTCAAAATCGTCAGGTTCAAAGTAGTTACCAGTTGGTGTTTCAGGTATCATATTAAGGGGTTGTTCGATCTCAGTAAGGGATAAATCTATCAGTTCTTGTATCATGTGAACGAAAACATGGTCAGGGGTATCAACAACTAGTCTGGTTACTTGTTTTCTACAAGGAAGTAGAGCTAAAGGTAACACTTCAATTTGTTGGGTGTAAGCTCTTGTGATTCTTATGAACTTAATCAACTCCTCATGGGGAAGAGCGTAAAGTATCTCAAGGTACAGGTGTTCTTCTTCCTCGTGTTGAGATGATTTACTCGTATTGGGAGTACTCTTTGTATGTGGGTTGTCTTGAGAATGACTAGCCATACATGTCGGATGTTTTCAATCTGTAGGCTATGCAGAATATATTATCAGAAATATTATTATCCATTTATTCTCTAGACCCTCCTCCTAGCGCCAATTTTTCTAAGGGATTTGAGATCCATTGAACTCAACAGTAGGAAACAAACCCACCTAAGAGGCCCAATTAGACTCATAAGCATTTGATGAGTGGTAAGGTTCTCCAGATTCATGATCTAGTTGGGTTTATCGATGGGATTTAATGGTGATTGACAGGTATGTATTTTATGTTAATCCTTTTCCTCACGTTAGGCAGTTCTCTTTTAGGTTATTTTCTAATATTATAACAAAGAAAGATGAAAATCTAAACTAGATGACAGGGAAAATCTAACTATGTGTTTGGGAGAAGATTGGGTTTAGGATAACCTTTATACCCAAGCATGCAGACGAAGAATATCTAAACAACTTCAAACTAGCGTTAATGCCATTTAATTAGAAGATACTCAAGATCATGTGAGATAACAGTTGCAGAAAAGAGACATACATGTGACAAGAAGCTAGTGAAAGAAAAGTAATTTCCAATACTCTATTATCAATCACAGGTTAACACAATCGATTTCTAGTCGCCAATTAGAATAAAAGAACTGTTACAACATTATAAGATAAATTTAAACACAGGTACAACAAATCTTACTCAACAAAGCAACAAATACTGAATCTGAAAACAGAGATAATCCTCCTCGATCTAAACACATTCACACCTCAGATGATAGAAGTGTCTTTGGTTCTAAATAGAACTTCTTAATTAAAATAACTTGCACAGAAATAGTTCTATTGCAAAATTTTAGAAAAGTCTTTCTCTCCAAAACCATCGACCTTTGATGCAAGGTCGATGCCTTTATTTATAACAAAAATTAATTAGTCTAAAAATAGTTACTACAGTGGTATTAAACTGGGAAAACGCCACGTGGCGGATTTCATCTATTTGTTCTCTTCTGCTTCTCTAATGTTTCTACTAGAGTGGATTGTTCTTCTCATACTCTAACCACTTGATAAAGAGATCTTTGCATGTGTTTGCATATCGAAACTTGTGTTGATCCATCGGAGCGGAGAAGACCTCTTTTATCTCTACTGCATGTTCCTTGTACCTGATCATCTTGACACTTAAGCGTTGTAGGACTGCGAGAGATTTGATCAGGTGTTCCATGAACTTCTTCACTTGTCCTGGGGTCATGCTTGAAATCTATGAAATATCTGCTTCCCATGTCGAGTCTTGTTTTGTATGTCGCTTGACTATGTCATGGAAATCGGTGAAATCCTCTAGTGGACCAAACTCTAGCAGGTCAATGCTTTTCATGTCCTGATTGATTTTATCCCAAATTTTCTCACACTCTTTCCATATGTTGTGTATCTTCCACTAAGGTTCTTGGACCATACTTACCCAGTATTCAGTTGCCTTTCTGATTCAAGAGATGCTACTATCCATTAGCATCCAGATGCCATGCTCTTTTACGTCTCAGGCTTTTTTTATTTCATTGATGTAGTCTATCCGCTCCAAGGACTAATATTCCTTTTCATACCATCTCTACACATATTTATAGGTTTCCAATCCCATGATGGTATCCTATTGAAAGTCGGTTATGCAAGCAGTGAAGAGATTTATTTCACTTGCTAAGTGTGTGTGTGTTTCTCGGAACTCACTCTTCATGAGTACTATTGCCTGTGTTGATTCTGGTAATACTCTGCTTGATGGCGCAAATGGTCCAGCTCTTCCTTCATGGCGACTTCCTCCTTTTCATCCCTTCTTTCCTTGTCCAAAGTAACATCGGTTATAGCCATACCTGCTCCGATCAACTCAATCATCTTAGCATTTTCTGTATCGAACAACGTCTCCTATGTGGTGACAAGAACTGCACTATCGAGCATGAGTCTCCTTTTATTGGTTGTTCTTCTCATCACAACTATCATTTTACTATAATAATTGATTTCATGTACATCGATGATTTCATCTATTGGTTCAGGAATCTGTTGATCTCCCCAGGTCAAATTGTTTCCTAGGACTCCTATTGTGTAGAAGTGTTATATGACCGATTCTTGTAATTCCTTAGTAGGGGAGGTTTATGTATGCTTTGGTGACTCGGTCTCTTGATGGTCCTCATCGACTAATGGAGTCATTTTCCTTGCTGGGGAGATAGGAAAATATCAACCTTAGCTTGGGGTCGGTTGTTGAACTATCGATTCCTGGTTGTTGCATTTCCTCTTCTTGTTCATCAGCACCCAAGTCATTCTTGGAGCTATCCTTCTGAAGTTGTGTGCCCACTTGGACAGAAAATTCAGTGTCTAGAGTGCTTCCAGCCTCATGGTCAATTTCTTGGGGATTTGGAATCAAAGCATCAAAAGCTAGAGCATATTTTTCCCCTGGTTTTTCCTCTTCTGTGATTGGTATCGGTGTTATGCATGAGACCTTTGAACTTTCCTCATCGTCATATATGGAAATTAATTCTATGAGGAAATTAGGCACACCTATCCCACTTGATCCTCTTGTTATCCTCCATTGAGCTACAGTGGTCATCAACGATCCTTCTTGTGGGAAAACATAGCTAGGGTTTTCTTGGTTAACAGTTTCCTTTGGGGGAGTTGTCTCTGAGTTGTTTATCTCTTCTATGCAACTGCTTGTGTCGGCCAGGGTAATCCTTAAGGGTTCTATCAAAGGGTTAAGTGGGGTATTTTCTTCTGACCTTTGTATAGCTCTTTGGGTTTCTTCTAGTAACATCATCCCCCTCCTTCGTGCCTCTTCTACTTCTACTGCTCTGTTTTCGTCTCTTACCCTGAAAGCTTTTTGAGTTGTTTGCTCTATTGTATCAACATGTTCATCCACGGTCATCACTTTCAATTTGGTCATATTCGGGTTAACCCTTCTCTGGAGTACTTCCTCCCAATCTTGGGCACCCTCATTGAAGATTTCATATTCAACACTATCATGGGAATACGGCCAATAGGAGGATACATGCGTTGCGTGATAGGGAACTAAACCCTTGGGATCGTTCTTACGAAAGTGGCCTGTGTGAAACTAGCACTTGAGCTAATTCAATCCTTCCTATTTCGCAAGCATGGTGTCTCTAACCATATAAAATCCTATGTGGAAACCATAGGGAATGAAATCTCTCTTATTGTCTTTGATATAGGAGGCATTATAGCCTTGAAAGATAGTCTGGTAACAGATCTCTCCCAATATGAGACGATCTAGGACATGAACAGGGAGTAGGTGGGGTGTGTCGGTAGCTCCGAAAACTCTGATGTAGGTGATAGCTTCTTTGAAGTACCATTGGCCTACCTTAGTTATCATCTTTTTTTCCGCCACCAAGAGCCGAGGGCACTCATTTCTAAAAATGAGAAAGTATACCCTAGATATGAACTCATCACATATCAAAGCATATGATATCTTGTATCTATTTTCCCATAAGACGTTGAAATACACATGTACAGGCAATTCAGAAAATATGCCAGCTCAAATTCATACCTGCAAAAGCCTTCCTTGTGCAAATTACATCCAGCAGGTAGGATGTCATGTAGAAGGTTGGAACCTCTCCTTCCTTTGGTGTCTGATCCTATGAAAGATTAATACTTAGTTACTTAAAGATAATGGCTCCCCGATTGAAACTACTTCTGGATATTTCCACGATGTATACCAAGGGCATCCATGCCTCTGAATATTTGGAGCAATCCTTCTCTCTGTATAGCTGAAAAATCAAATCCATTAGATACATGTAAGGCTCTTGAAGATTATCTATGGTGTACCAGACAGTGCTCATGTTTGTGAATTTCTTGTCATCTTTCCACCATGAGGATAGAAATCGGCTGGTATCATGAAACTCATAAAACTTGACCATGAAGTTTGTGTTTAGCCTTTCCTCTAGGTCTCTAAGTTTGTAATACTTTTGAACTTCCACTGGAAGGAAACACCAACACATTCGCATTCCTCATTGTTGATAGTGCACTTAACCTTTTTTTCATGGTCAATTGTCCACCCCAATGTTTCGATGTAGGGAAAAACTGGGGTCTGGCTAGCCACCCTGTGAAGATTTGACCTCCTGATGTTTAGGAACACTTCATCATCCAATATTCTGATGTTCGGATTGTTGTGAGCTATGAACTCAGAGTAATCCTCCTAACTGATCTTGTTTTACAGGTATCCCCAATGTGGAAGCACCACTTTAGACCATGTGCTTGCCTCTGTGTCGCCAAACATTGGGGGTTGGGTAAACTACTTCTTGGTGGATGTGCGAATAACCGATTTTGCCTTTAAGGTAAAATCAAGTTCCCTTGTGGTGCTTGGTGTGGGCCCTTCGCCAACCTCTGGTTGTTTCAATTTGGGCGTTCTTGGTGAGCACCTAGTTGTTGGATTTCCTGGAGGCATTTTCTTGCAAGCAACCAAAGTGACTGGCCAGCCTATACGAGTACTATTGAAGAAATTGTAAGTGCAGAAATGATACAGACGATGCATACATATTATTTGCACAAGATTAACTTGGTTTTATTGGTACTCGGTGTTGGAAAAAATATTGAAATTTTGGCTTTCGGTAGCTTAGAAAGAAAAAAATTATAGTGTTTAGCTACCGAAAGTGCAGACTTTCGATAGCTTAAATCTCAAGTTTCATATGCCCTTAGCTGTCGAAAGTGTATCAGTTGAGACCAAGCATTCAAGCATCACGCATCAAGCCACATGGAGGAATGTTTATGGATAAATCCGTAAGTGCGGACACAAACCGATCTCCCTAGATCCACCTGGATCTAGAACAAAACATGACAGAATAGGACGCTTTCCTTAAGTTTTAAATATTGAATTTACTAAGAGGCAAGAATAAGTAACAT
>SNQJ01S0042485.1:69240-86866 GCA_010110895.2 Picea sitchensis
AAAAAAAAAAAAAAAAAAAAAAAAAACCCTAATATTAAACCCTAGACAAGCACTCCTTATTAACCTAACCCTAGAATTAACACTTTAATTTACCAAAAACAAAACCCCTAAACATAATTATATATATGTATATATTTATAAATATAAAACCCTAAAATTACCATAAACCTTTAATAAACAAGAATTTAAGAAACCCTAGTGATATTTTATAAAATAAAACTATTAAATATTTCTACTTAGCCGACACTAATAAACTTTCCCGCTTCTAGTATTTATACCAGCTCTTCCCTTTCTCTTAAAACCCAGGCTCTTTGTCCTGAAGATGGATCCTGATCTGGATCCGAAACGTCGACAATCTAATGACTACACTGTGGCTTTTCCGATCAAAACTGAAAATCCCACCCACAGCAATCTCACTCATCATTGGTACACTTGTCAATAAATTATTCAAGTGCTGAAAAATTCTTTCATAGTCAAGGGTCCATTGAAATCTCACACCCTTCTTTTGAAAACATGAGATTGGGTGTGTAATCTTTTAAAAACCTTCAATAAATATTATAAAATAGTCTGCAAGTCCCATGAAAGACCTCACCTATGAGACATTCCCTATTACTGGCCATCCCTCAATGGCTCTTATCTTTTCAGGATCCACATCTATCCCTTCCTCTGAAATGATATGACCCAAATAATGTATTTGTCTCTAATAAAATGAGCACTTGCTCAATTTTTCATACAGTTGATGCTCCCTCAATACTTGTAGCACCATCCTTTAGTGTTGCTCATGCTCTTTTTTAGAATTAGAGTAGATAAGAATGGCATCCTAGAAGATAATGACAAACTTATCCAAGTGATTTCTGAAAATACCATTCATCGAGCACATAAAGACAGCTAGTGCATTTGACAACCCAAATGGCACCATTGTAAACTCATAATGGCCATACCTCATTCTAAAGATTGTCTTCTTGATATATTCTTCTTTGATTCTCACCTAATCATAGTCTGACCTGAGGTCAATCTTAGATAATATCTTTACATCTTTCAATTGATCAAAAAGATCATCTATTCTTGGAAAAGGATACGTGTTCTTCATTGTCACCTTATTCAACTGCATGAAGTCAATGCATAACCTCAAGGTACCATCTTTCTTCTTAAAAAATAATATTGGGGCACCCCAAGGTGACACACTTGGGCATATATACCCCTTTTCCAAAAGCTCCTCAAGATGCATTTGTAATTCCCTCAGCTCTGGCGTGCTCATCCTATAAGGAGTCTTGTATATTGGGGTTGTTCCATGCATCAGATTAATAGATAAATCAATATATATTTTCAGTGTCAACCATGGAATATCTCTAAATACATCCCTGAACTATTTCAATATTGTGCAGTCTCTAATGCTTGGTAGTTTATCCTTAAGTGCATCTTCCATATGCACTTCAAATATTTGGCATCCTTTCTTGAAGCTTTTCTTCAACTCCAAGGCTTAAACTTCTCTAATAGCTACTACCCTTGGAATACCTTGAACTATCCTCAAGTTCCCCTCCACATCCAAGAAAGTAAATTCTTTGTTATAACAATGTAGGATAACATGATTCTTGTCCAACCAATCCATACCAATTAGGCAATCATATGAACCCAAAGGTGTAATAGTCAAATCTACCTTTGTGCTCAGTCCACTCATTTTCATTGGACAATCCTTGGCTATTTCATTAATTCTTCTTTTAGCTCCTATAACTAACTCAACCAACCAAGATTTCCCAATATTGATTCTTATCAAATGGAATCTTTCCACCAACTTAGGATCTATATAACTATGACTAGCTCCTGAATCAATTAAAAGAGCAATAGGTGTATCATTGATCTTACCTTCCACTTCAATCATGTGAGATGGAAATTCAACTTGCTTGTTATCGAGGATTGCATATATTCTTGGCATGCTTCTTCCCATGTCCTCAATTGTACCAATTTGTTGTACATTGTGAACATTCCTCGCTTTTTCACTTCTATGAGGGAAATATCTGTACATATAATCTCCTTCACAATCCCAACACTTCATAGATTGTTTCCTTGACCTTTTTCCAAATGTTTCTGACATTCTGGCCTCATTTTGAGTTGGTTTCCCCTAAGAATTATTTATGAAGAATGGTGGCATGTTCCCCTTCTTCCTCTACTCCATCTTACCCTTTTTCTTATCTTCCCAAGCCTTGTGGAAGTTTGGTCTTCCTCTATGTTGATCATAGAGGCACTTGGCTCTCCTTATTGTTTCATCCAATGTCTTGGGATCATCATACTGTATATTGTCACTAAATATTGATGGCAGCCCACTAAAAAACCTTTGAATATTGACCTATTCATCTTTGATGAAGTCAACATACTTTAATAGTTCTAAAATGTCCTTTCATACTAATCCATGGTCATACTCCCAAGCTTGAGTTCAAATAACTCCTTCATCTTCCTATCATAATAATTCTTGGTCAAGTATTTCTTCTCAAATTACTTCTTGAATTGCTTCCAAGTGATCTTTTTCTCATCAATGTGTTGTACTTGTACAAGTTGGTCCCACCACATTGATGCTTTTCCCTTTAGCTAGTAAATGGAAATTCTTCCCTATGTCTATGTCTATGAGGAATAATTGTGCAACTCAAGGTATCTCCTCATCCCCAACAACCAAGTTTGTACATATTCATCTTTATTTTATTTGCCATCAAAGGTAGGAGGTTTAATCTTATTCATTTTTCCTTATAGTTCATCCACCCCATACCTCCTCTTATGCTTTCTGACAGGAGATATACTTGGATTGGTGTATGCCCTTCTAGTTGAGTGCCTTGGTGAGTGATTATTATGTCTACCAACACTTCTCGACTCTTCCCTTTTGGCATGAGATCTATGACTCCTTGACTTGCTTGATTATGTCTCCTTTTCCATTTTATTCTATATTATATCCAAGCTTTGCAACATCTTGATGTTGAAGCCATCTTGTTGTTCTTTAGCCTTTATAAGTCTCTCATTATCAGCCTTATAGCTTTGCACGTCTCTTTGCGGACTCTTAATAGTCTCCACCAAATTAATGCTCTCCTTTTTTTCTTCTTCGTGTCCATTGGATTATGTCCCTGCATTACCCATGCTCATACCAAATCCATTGACTTCATCTTCATAATTGTAAGTTCTATGAGCATCGTCCATGCCTCTAGTCTCTAATATCTCTAGTGAATTATGTTTGGTTCTATTTGTGCCCTTCATTCTGCAAAATGTGCACGCAACAGGATTTGAGAGACTATAATAATTTAACAAATCGATTATTTTATGAATCATTATGCTCCTTAAATGCACCAGAAATATTGTTTCTTATATTTTTTGTGAATCTTAATGTCCATTTATATTTTTGGTGAATACATGGACTCCTTTGTCCAAGACATTTCAATGGATTGTTCTCTTGCTCAATTTTGAGTCTTGAGCATAAATTTGTTGATGGTGCGGGCAAGGAAAGAAGTATCATCTAGGAAGCATATCCAATAGACCATGCAACATATCCTCAATACTCAGCGGTCGTCCGATCATCCCTTCGAACTTAATCTCAGTTGTCAAAACATTCACCAATACTTAGAAATGTTTCTTAAGTTTTCGCAGGTTCATAACCCATTCTCTATTCTTGTTGTTTTTTTGTGACCTACAAAATGCACTTTCGCATTCTGCCACCTTTATTTTGCACCCATGTTGACTAACTAATGTGTTAAGTCTCTTACAAATCCTCCCTTGTATGTTGTTGATTAATTGGGTTGGATGTCATTGATGTCAACCCTTGAAAAAACTCTGATAGCACAAAGGTTTGGGTAATGGACCCAAGTTTGTTTGATGGATAATGGTATGAGTTTTGACATATTTGCAGGTAAGACTATTCTATATGGATAGTACATATCATGCCATTTCCGGTGGTATGTGGAACATCACATAACTCCTCACAGTTAGAGAGTTATGGCCATATGAAGTTGGAGAACCCTCATGAGTCATCTAGAAGCCCTAAAAGGTCAAAGTACTCAAAATGTTTGTAAAGAAGAAATTATTTAAATAATAAAGTGAAGTGATGAGTGTACTATAAGTCAAAGAGGATGCAAAAGAAATAATTTAAATAATAAAGTTAATGGAGAACTCCCTAAAATAAGGAAAGTGGTTTGAGAGATTTTAGAAGGTAAATAATAAAGTGAAGTGATGAGTGTACTATAAGTCAAAGTGGATACAAAAGAAATTATTTAAATAGTAAAGTTAATGGAGAAATTACTAAGTGGACAAGTGGTTAGAAGTTGGTTAACCTTAAAATAAGGAAAGTGGGTTAAGATGGTTAAAAGGTAACCCCTTGAGGAAGCTACATGAAAGTATAAATAAGAGGCAAGGCTCTCTCATTTTAATCACACTTGAATATCATTGAATATCTATTTTGTGAAAGGTTATTTGGGTAGGTATTATTGATAGAGAAAAATTGCAGCAGAAAAAGTGCGGCAGGAAAAGTGCGGCCGAAAAAGTGCGGCAGAAAAATCGTGGTAGAAAAAGTGTGGCAAAAAAATCGCGACAAAAAAAGTGCGGCAGAAAATTCGCAGCAGAAAAAGTGCGACAGAAAAATCACGGTAGAAAAAGTGAGGCAGAAAAAATCGCGGCAGGAACATATTTGGGTCTATTTATGAGAGATATGGCACATATTTCTTGAGGTATGTTTTGTGAGCTAGGGTTTATCTCTTGAGATGGTATTGGATGTTCAATATTGTTGCATATATCAAATTTGTTGAGGGATATAGTTGGTATTTTGTTGTTGGTATTTGGCATATGAGTATTGGTCTTTTGGTTGTGATGTGTTGTTGAAGTTGTTGGTTTAGCTTGAGGCTACATAATAGTGAGGTTGAGGCACATGGTTTGATGTAAGGGTTTATGGTATTTGATTTATGGATAGAGTGATGAATTGTTAGATAACTTTTGATGGTTATATTGGTGTATGTCTTTGGTATATGGTTGAGGTACATGTTGGGTACATGGTTAAGACAAGTAGTTGATGAGTTGGCACATACATGAGGTGTATAGTTGATGAGTTGGTACATACATCAGGTGTATATTTGATGATTTTGGTACATCTTGATGAGGCAAGGTTGATGCATGGTACATGTTGGTTCAGGTTATTGGTACAGGTTGTTTGGTGTAGGTTGATTTGTATAGGTTGTTATAGGTTATTGGTACATATTGACAGTGGCAGTGGTTGATTCAGTGACAGTGACAGGTTGTCTACATTTGGCATTTATATTTCAGGGTGGTTGGATGGGGCAAGGGCAAGTGGTTGTAGCCACATTTCGATTGTAGTTGGAGAACTTAGGGGGTTGTAGCCTCCTTCTGGTTATATCCAGAGAATTGGGGAGTTGGAGTTTCCCTCAGGTTGTAGCCTGATAAACTAGGGGGTTGGAGCCTCCTTCCAGTTGCAGTTGAAAAACAAAGGAAGTTGGTGCTTCCAATGAATTTAATTCTTCAAGACATATAATAAAAATCATTATGTGGTTTTCTCTCACTTTGTGTTTCCACATAAAAACATCGGTGTACTTTGTATGTGTGTGATTGCTCATTTGTTCATTGTCTATTTACTCTGTAATTATCTTATGATAATGCTACATTGATAAAACACTTGCATTTTTGGTGAAAAAGGATTAAATTTCTCTATTACTGATTCACCCCTCCTCTCGGTAATCGAACAAATGGTATCAGAGAAGGTTCCTTTAGAAATTAGTTTAACCATTGAAAGGTGGATCATAGAGAGCAACAACATGTATAAAAATGGAATACTACAATTTGATGGACAGAAGTATGCATTTTGGAGCATGCAGATGAAAACATATATATAGGCACAGCTATTTGAAATTTGGCAATCAATTGTAGATGGATACACAGCACCAACAGTTCCGTCGAGAAATGACAAAGCAATAAAACTCAGTCAAAATAAATCTAAAGCCACTAATGCACTTTTGAATGGTCTTGGAGAATCGTTATTCACCAAAGTTGCACATTGTAAATACGCTAAAGAGATTTGGGACAAACTTCAAAATATTTATGAAGGAGATTCAAAAGTCAAAACGACAAAGCTTCAAACTTACAGAGGTCAATTCGAACAACTAAAGATGAAGGAAGATGAGAATATTGTAGCTTACTTTTTACGATTCGATGAAACAGTAAATGCAATCATGGGATTGGGAGAAGAAATCAAAGAATCTGTAATTGTTCAAAAGGTACTAAGATATCTTCCTATGAGATTTGACCCTAAGATATCAGCACTAGAAGAAAGAGCATATATGAACTCAATAAGCATGGACGAATTACATGGAATCTTCACAGCATATGAAATGAGAACTGAACAAAAAAATCCAGATATGAAAGAAGCAGCCTTCAAAGATCCAAAAATTCAAAGCAAAAGGGAAAGAAAAAAGAAAAAGAACATCGCAACAGCAATGACGTCTCGGAAGATGATGAAGAAATGGCCAACTTTGTCAAAAGATTGAACAAGGGAACCAACGACAGGTATAGAGGTAAGCTTCCTTTGATTTGTTTTAATTGTGATGGTATTGGTCGTTTTGCTAACAAATTTCCTCATAAGAAAAAGACAAATGATAAAGGTTACTCAAATAGCAAACAAACATATAAAGGCAAAAGAACCACAAAGAAATCTTTCAAGAAATGTTTATGCACCAAAAAGACATCTCATCATCAGATGAAGATGAAGCCAGTGACAGTGAGACAGAAAGAGTTCTATTCATGGCAGTAAAAGAATATGATAAAGAATACTCCGAAGAAGAATATAAAGAGGCCGAAGAAGAATATGAAGAAGCCGAAGAAGAATATGAAGAGGTCGAAGTTGACTACCGAGAATAATTGATGTGTGTCATAGAAGTTATCAGAAGAGAAAAGAAGAAAAATAAGAAACTACAAGCGGAACTAGACAAAAAAGAAGACACTCAAGAACGAGAACAAATGATCACAAATTTGAAGGTTCAAATAGAAGAAGATAAAAGAATTGAAGAAGCACTCAAAGAACATCTAGAAGAAAAAGATAAGAACGAATGATCACAAATTTGAAGGTCTCAAATAGAAGAAGATAAAAGAATTGAAGAAGCACTCAAAGAACATCTAGAAGAAAAGATAAGATCATTGGAAATTTGGAAGCAGAGATTGTCACATTCAGAAAGGATCTTCAAAAGAAAAATATGTAGAACAACTCAAAAGTTTTGGATGATATTATCGGCAGTTAAAAACCTCATCATGACAAGTCCAGACTTGGATACAATCAGATAGAAAAGGGATCAAGCTCCAAAACAATAGAGCAAGAAACATATCCAAAAAGCTATGCAGAAACAATCAAAGGGGATACGAATATCTACAAGGAAGATTACAGGGACACTCCTCCACCGAGAAGATTCAGATTTCAGAATAAACAACCAACAGATAGGCCTCGGGAAGAAGAAGGATTCATAAGAGTACCTCCTTTCAGAAGATCTTCAACTCCCAGGTATCAAACTATATTTTTGGTTTATGTTATGCATGTAATAATTTTAGACATAAAGTTGTGAATTGCATAGCTAACAATAGGAACATAAACAACTTTGAAAGTCATACACAAAAAGGCTATCCAAGAAGGCCTAGTGAAACACAGAGAATAAGTTACAACAAGTTTGAATCTTTGAGCACTGAAGTGGAATGTTACAAATGTAACAACCTTGGACACATGGTCAAATATTGCAGAATGGCAGTCCCTCCTAGAGAACCGCAACTGAATAACAACAGTCACAGACAAGAACCTAAGAAAAGGACATGGATAAGAAAGCAGAATCAGTATAGCAATGAAGAATGCACACTCACTCTACAAGTTAAGAAGAAGAAACGTGGTTGGTATGTTGATATTGGTTGTTCAAAACACATGGCAGGTGATAGAGACAGGTTTCTTACATTAAGAAAGGAAAGAGATGGATCAATCTCCTTCGGAAATGATGATTCGGCTAAAATCATTGGAAAAGGCACAATCAGAATTGGGAAGAAGAATACCAAGGCAGAAAATGTTCTACTGGTAGAAGATATGAAACATAATTTTCTAAGTGTGATTCAAATGTGTGACCAAGGTCATAAAGTTACTTTCGATTCACAAAAGTGTGAGATAAGAAAAGAAGGTCCAGGAAAATTGATTGTTACAGCTGTGAGAACTTCAAGCAACATATATGTGTTAAGTGAAATTGGAAATGAAAAGTGTTGTCTAGGAAAGGAAGATGAAAGCTGGCTATGGTACAAAAGAATGGATCACATACATTTTGATAACCTTGTAAAATTCATCCAAAGAGAAGCAGTGATAAAAATGCCCCAGATCATGAAACCAACCAACACTTTATGCAAGCATTGTCAACAAGGAAAGAAAACAAAGACCAGGTTCAAATCAAAGGAATATCCAATGACAAGACCACTAGAAATTGTGGATATTGATCTAGTTGGACCAACTACAACAAAGGGTTTAAAAGGTGAGAAATACTTTATGTTATTAGTTGATGATTATACAAGAATGACTACAATTTTTTTTCTCAAGAATAAGTCAGAAGCTTTTGAAAACTTCAAGATCTACAAGGAAGTGGTTGAAAATGAAATGGATTCAAAAATCAAATTCTTGAGATCTGATAATGGATGAGAGTTCACTTCAAAGGAATTTATGGACTACTATAGTAGTCATGGAATAAAAAGAGAATTCTTCGTTGCTAGGACACCTCAACATAATGGAGTTGTTGAAAGAAAGAACAGGACAATACATGAAATGTCTCGAACAATGTTAATGGATTCCAAATTGACAGATATTTTTTGGACACATGCAGTGCACACAACAGTTCACATTCAAAACAGAGTAATGCTCAGAAACAACACTGACAAAACTCCCTACGAGCTATGGAAAGGAAGATCGACAAATGTGAAGCACTTCAGAGTTTTTGGAAGCAAATGCTATATCAAAAGAGAAGATGGCAGAATGGGAAAGTTTGACTCTCATGTGGACAAAGGAGTACTTGTTGGTTACTCAAGTTCAAGGAAATCATACAAGGGTTACAACCTGAGATTGAACAAAGTTGTGGCAAGCATCAACATAACAATTAATGAACTAGGTAGACAAGAATTAAAGGAAGAAGAAAATGAATCAATGGAACATATTTACAAAGAAGAAACAAAAGATGAAAAACAAGGGGAAGATGAAGAGGATCTGATAGAAGTAGAAGAGAAATTTCAACAAGTGCCTCCAAAGACACCTAGCATACGAGTATAGAAGAATCATCCTTCAGATCAGATTATCAGAAATAAAGATGTAGGAGTTGAGACTAGAAGAAGAATGGATTCACCAGAACAAATGCACCTAGCACTCTCATCTACGATTGAACCAACATGTTTTGAAGAGGCCAGCAAGGATGAATTTTGGAATAAGGCCATGGATGAAGAATTGGATCAAATAGAGAAAAATGAAACTTGGGAATTAGTTCCAAGACCAAAGGATAAGAATGTGATCGACACAAAGTGGGTATACAGGAATAAATTGAATGAAGATCGACAGGTTACAAGGAACAAACCTAGATTGGTATGTAAAGGATATGCACAGGTTGAAGGAATCGACTTTGAAGAGACATTTGCCCCAATTGTCAGAATGGAAGCAATTTGATTGCTTTTAGCTTATGCATGCTCCAAAAATATTAAAATGTATCAGATGGACATAAAATTAGCTTTTCTGAATGGGGAACTTGAAGAAGAAGTCTGCATTGAACAACCATAATGATTTCATTTGTCAGAGAACGTGGATTATGTGTGTAAATTAAAGAAGGCCTTATATGATCTAAAACAGGCTCCTAGAGAATGGTACTCTAGACTGGATAAATATCTACAACAGGCAGGGTTCAGAAAAGGAAGTGCAGACAGCAACCTCTACATCAAGGTAAGTCAATATAGTATTTTATTAATTGAATTTTATGTTGATGGTATTATTTTTGGTAGTGATGATGACAAGTTAAGCCACAAATTTGCAAAGGATATGCAGAATGAATTTGAAATGTCATTACTTGGAGAACTATCCTTATTTATAGGACTTCAGATACATCAAAGCAACCAAGGAATTTGTATTTCTCAAACCAAGTATATTAGAGAAATGATAAAGAGGTTTGGAATGGAAGATTGCAAACCAGTTATCACTCCCATTCAAACCAGTTGCAAGTTGAGCAAAGATGATGATTCAAAGTCTACGGATCATAGGAAATATAGGTGAATGATTGGTAGCCTACTATATGTGACAACATCTAGACCAGATGTAATGTAGGCAGTTGGATAGGTGGCACAATTCCAAGCAGCACCAAAGGAATCACATGTATTAGCAGTGAAGAGGATTTTCAGATATATCAAAGGAACGGAAGAGTTTGGATTATGGTATCCAAAAGGAAAGGATCTATCACTTATTGCCTACACAAATGTAGATTGGGTAGGTTGCATTGATGACCAACGAAGCACCAGTGGAGCAGCGTTCTACTTGGGTGAGTGTTTAGTATCATGGCTAAGAAAGAAACAATCATCAATATATTTATCTATAGCCGAGGCAGTGTATATTGCAGCAACAACATGTTGTACACATGTTCTATGGATGGAACAAACTCTGACAGATATACAGGTTGAGTATGATGAGCCCATTCCCATCTATTGTGATAATACAAGCGCCATCAGTATCTCAAAGAACTCGGTGATGGACTCTAGGAAGAAGCACATTCCAATCAAGTATCACTTTCTACAGGAATAGGTTGCAGAAAAGAACATCAGAGTTGAATATGTGGGCACAAAAAAACAAGTGGAAGACATATTTACAAAACCGCTTCCACGAGAATCCTTTGAGTATCTCCACCAGAGACTTGGAGTTATTTCTACTCCAAAATGAATGCTTTTGAATGCTTATTTTATATGTCTTATATTTACACGAGGAAGCACCATAAAGAGGACAATTCAGGTCAGGAGATCAGTTTTAGGAAGAGTTCAGTCGGGGGGAGTATCCCAAAGGACAGTTCAGTTACGGGGAGTAGCCCCGGATGGAAAGATACCTTTTTCATTGATTACAAAGGGGGGGAGATTTATCATGTGCAGAACACAGAGGCATGGTTCCAGGGGGAGCAATGGTCACGAGAGGAGCATGAGTGATATGAATTCAGTATTGCATGACATGACTTCAGTATTGCATCGGAGTTTTTCCATCAATGCCAAAGGGGGATATTGTTGATTAATTGGGTTGGTTTTCATTGATGTCAACCCTTGAAGAAAGTCTGGTAGTGAATTCTGGTAGCACAAAGGTTTGGGTAATGGACCCAAGTTTGTTTGATGGATAATGGTATGAGTTTTGATATATTTGCAGGTAAGACTATTCTAGATGTATAGTACATGTCATGTCATTTTTGGTGGTATGTGGAATGTCACATAACTCCTCACGATTAGATATTTATGGCCATGTGAAGTTGGATAACCCTCATGAGTCATCTAGAAGCCCTAAAAGGTCAAAGTAGTCAAAATGTTTGCAAAGAAGAAATTATTTGAATAATAAAGTGAAGTGATGAGTGTACTATAAGTCAACAAGGATGCAAAAGAAATTATTTAAATAATAAAGTTAATGGAGAACTCCCTAAAATAAGGAAAGTGGTTTGAGAGATTTTAGAAGGTAAATAATAAAGTGAAGTGATGAGTGTACTATAAGTCAAAGTGGATACAAAAGAAATTATTTAAACAATAAAGTTAATGGAAAAATTACTAAGTGGACAAGCGATTAGAAGTTGGTTAACCCTAAAATAAGGAAAGTGGGTTAAGATGGTTAAAAGGTAACCCTTTGAGGAAGCTACATAAAGTATAAATAAGAGGCAAGGCTCTCTCATTTAACCACACTTGAATATCATTGAATATCTATTTTATAAAAGGTTATTCGGGCAGGTATTATTGATAGAGAAAATTTGCAGTTGAAAAAGTGTGGCAGAAAAATGGCGGTAGGAAAAGTGCGGCAGGAAAACTGCGGAAGAAAAAGTGCGGTAGAAAAATCGCGGCAGAAAAAGTGCGGCAGAAAAATCGCGGTAGCGACATGGTTGGGGTCTATTTATGAGAGATATGGCACATCTTGTTTGAGGTATGTTTTGTGAGCTAGGGTTTATCTCTTGAGATGGTATTGGATGTTCAGTATTGTTGCATATATCATATTTGTTGAGGGATATAGTTGGTATTTTGTTGTTGATAATTGCCATATGGGTATTGGTCTTTTGGTTGTGATGTATTTTTGAAGTTGTTGGTTTAGCTTGAGGCTACGTAAGAGTGAGGTTGTGGCACATGGTTTGATGTAAGGGTTTATGGTATTTGGTTTATGAATAGAGTGATGAATTGTTAGATAACTTTTGATGGTTATATTGATGTATGTCTTTGGTATATGGTTGAGGTACATGTTGGGTACATGGTTGAGACAAGTAGTTGATGAGTTGGCACATACATGAGGTGTATAGTTGATGAGTTGGCACATACATGAGGTGTATAGTTGATGATGTTGGTACATCTTGATGAGTCAAGGTTGATGCATGGTACATTTTGGTTCAGGTTATTGGTACAAGTTGTTTGGTGCAGGTTGATTTGTGCAGGTTGTTACAGGTTATTGGTACAGGTTGACAGTGGAAATGGTTGATTCAGTGATAGTGACAAGTTATCTACATTTGGCATTTATATTTCAGGGTGGTTGGATGGGGCAAGGACAGGTGGTTGTAACCACCTTATGGTTGTAGTCGAAGAACTTAGGGGGTTGTAGCCTCCTTCTGGTTGTAGCTAGAGAATTGGGGAGTTGGAGCTTCCCTCGGGTTGTAGCCTAAGAAACTAGGGGGTTGGAGCCTTCTTCCAGTTGTAGCTAGAAAACAAAGGAAGTTGGTGCTTCCAATGAATGTAATTCTTCAAGACATATAAGAAAAAGCATTTCGTGGTTTTCTCCCTCTTTGGGTTTCCACGTAAAAACACCGGTGTAATTTGTATGTGTGTGATTGATCATTTTTTCATTGTTTATTTACTCTGTAACTATTGGATGATAATGCTACATTGATATAACACTTGATTTTTTGGTGAAAAATGATTGAATTGCTCTGTTATTGATTCACCCCCCCTCTCAGTAATCCAGCATATGTTTCCACTCTTAAGACAATTTTTCTCTTACATTTCACCGCGGGTATAAGATACTCTCGATAATCATTTGAATCTCATCGCAATACATTCGTCTGACTGATCTATTATACTTGATCAAATCTTGAGATTTCACCATGCTCCACAGTGTCTTGATACTTAGACAATTCTCAAAATCTATCGCCCTCTGCGGAATGTTACACTTCTTCTTTGTCATATTCTTGACACCGCAAAGTCTTGACACTTAGTCAAATTTCAAAACTTCATTGCGGGTTTGCGCTCATTTCCTTATTTCTCCATATACTCTCGACCCTCTTCGTCCGACCGATCCATTCCTCTACTTCGTCAATTATTGAACTCTCACCGGGAGTCTGGATTCAAGGTTACATATGACAAGAAGGTGCCCTGCCATTGCGGCCCTGCATCATATACCACCACTGCCTCTGTGTACCTAACATTGTGGCAGTACTCGTTAGCTGACACGTGGCCTCCATGTCATGTTGATTTCACCATATGGAAAAAGTACCCATCTTTTTCCAATTTTTAAAAATGCCCAAATTCAAATTCTTAGTTCGGTCGACATTGTAGTTCTGAAACCAAGCTTAATACGACCAATTTTGGCCCTAAAAACATTGATTTGAACCTTGTACATGAAATTTGACTCTTCCTCATTGAATTTCCCATGAATTTCCACTGCAAAATTGGGGATTTTTCCCAACTTCACCATGGGCGCTTTGCAATTTCTGAATTTCACTCAATTATAGGTCAAAAATTCCCAATGAGAGATTTAAAATTAGGGATTTTTAATACTCGGTGCTAAATTTCTCAAATTCCCCACGAATTCTTTCCCAATTTCATACGAATACTTTTGTCAAACATATTAGAGCCATTCTCTAAAATTTAAATTTCTGCAACTTGTATTTCTAGCATTCTGTTAGCCCGCCCATGCAGGCTCAGTATTGAACCTATGGCTCTGATACTAATTTGGAATGTCCCCAACCACCCAAGTTGAGCCACACCACGAAAAAATTGATTTATGTCACAGCTTTGTTTTCGAATTTCATTAAATTTTTGCCTCTTAGGGATTTGTAACGTACCCAACGACTTCGTTGAGTCTTGTTACCTCTATTCTTAGCTTTGATACCATTTAAACAACATAGCATGCCCTGCATATGAATACAATATATGCAATGCAAGCAGTATACCAATTCATGCATAAACATATACATTTAAGCATACATAATTGACATAAATGTATATACATTACTCAACAGAATAATAGACATAGTAATAACATGTAAACACCTAAAAAGACACTTATCTCTTAGTGGTTAATCATCAACTGTGTGGGGACCTCAAACGTTCCTCCCATCCATAGACTTTGTTGCTCATAAACTCTCAGTAGTAGGTCACCCCTGGGATGAGGCTAGAAACTCCACGGAGGAAGGTTTCCTAAGTTAGACTAAGGTCTATCCAACACGATAAATATCGGGTTAAGGTGCCAACTATTGCAACTATCCTAAAACCTCTCATTTCCCACTTTCTTGCTCCACCCCAGGAAGTGTACCCATTTTGTGTTCAATAGTCCTTTGGTTGTCCCACTTCCCTTACGGGGCTTCAACAACAGGTCGAACCGAAAGTATCAGAGATTTGTAGCTATTGTCTAACATACCAGAAAACAATTCTCAATAGTTGTCTCACCTGAGAGACTACTCACGAGCCTCACAACCCATTTCTTCCACGCCCACAGGCCTGAAACCCACTTCTTCAGCTCCAAAGATCCATTTTTTTCTCGTTATCGATAGCTCCCAAGCTTCCCAAGTACATGACCAATGATGGATGGAAGAGTACGGATGGGAAGAGTGAATGAGAGAATGATGAGAATTACCTTCAAAAATACACTAAGTTCCTCCAATATATTTGCATATTCCTAGCTTGGCACTTGTCATGATGGAAATTGCATGAGCCCCACTTGGGTATACATTTCTCCACTTTAGGAACTTAGGATAAGATATCTCATAACTTAGACTTTATGAAATATTATCATAATATTCCCTTGGCTTAAGCCCCATTGTCTTAGCTCCTAATCTTAGACTCTTGGCCCCCCTTTTCCCTTTTAGTAGATTTATATCCCCCCATACTCATTTCTTTTATTGGTCTACAAAAACAATGTATTTAATTAACAGTCTGAGTGTGATTACATATTAAAATAATAGGCCCGCTGGCCTTTTACAATCTAGGCTCTCTGGCCCAAGAATCACACAAGCACTATGGCCTCAAAACATATTTACCAAGGCACTTTGGCCCAAAATATCCTATCTCACCAGCCTATATGTACATTTCCAATTAGGGTTCGGCCTAGGGGTATTACACTCGCAAAAAAATCAAGTCAATTAGAAGGATTTAATATATTTTTTCAAAGAAACTGAAAGGATTTTATATATAACAGGGGTTGCATTGAGCAAAGCAGCATTGAAAATAGTTACAAAAGTCGGTTTAAAACTGATTGAGTCCATTGCTATAGAGATAATAACAAAAAACCTAACTATATCCTCATACATGCGAGAAAATCTACTACTATATACTTTGATGAACTGTCCTAGCAAAATGGTGTAATGCAAAAACATGTTTAAACAGTGGATTCATTATCAGGTGCTTCCTAAAATTCACCATGCCTAGGTTCATGGTCTTCAATCTCAATTGGTGCTAAGTCTCTATCTTCAGGTGTCTCTCCTCGGTTCTCTATCAGAGGTTCTACTAGTAAGTGAGCATTTGAGCTTGAGTTGTATTGTTGAGGTCGTCAACCCCCAAAAGAAATTACAACCAAAATCATAAAGATTAAGGGATGGGGAGGGGTTTAGAACCCACATTGACCTTGATTTCTCCTTTATAAAGTTTGGCTCCTTCCTTTGTTAGTTGATCTATAGCCATATTGTGTGCTCGCTTAATGTGATACAATAGGAAGCTTTCAAATTTACTTCGAAGAGCCAGAATCTGTGAGATAACACCAATGTAAATGTTGTTCCTAGTGATGATGGCTCTGATTATAATCATAGAGTCTTCGCATATATTTATCCATTAGATTCCATTTGAGAGAGCCAACCTAATGTTTTCAAAAAGGGTGTACACCTCTGCCTCATTGTTGGTCATTATGCCAAGACCCCATGTGAAATTGATAATGATATGTCCTCTAGGATGTATGATTACCCACCTATTACATGTCAAAATTCCTCACTTCGATAATGTCACATTCTCATTGTCGCAAGTGTCGCACCTTTGTCACAAGTGTTGTAAATTTCTCATTTTCGTTCTACATATGTCACATTGCGAACAAGACCATGGAAACACTTGATACATCCTCTAGAACATGTTGGAAGGGGAAACCACGTCATTTGACAAACAAAGAAAAATGTTTTTCCTTGATAAATGGTCATCTTAATAAACTTTTGTAAGATCAACGCTCCCTTGCTCATATGCAAGGAGCATTACCGCTCTCTGCCCATCTAGTAGGGAGAGTTGCAGCGCTCTATCGCCCGTTCTGAGGGGGTGTCGATTGGTTGAGATAATCAAGGCAAGAAAGCCCCATTATCTCTAAAGACAGCTAGAGATGATTCGAGTTGGTTTATCTTGAATCCAATCTTTAGGATGCATCTAAGGGAGATGCCACAACTGATGGAGTCATATCCTCAACTTTTTCCAAATATAACTAAGGTGGTTGAACCTCTCAAAGCCTATAAAAGGAGGCATTCTCATGGTGAAGAGGAGGAGAATAATTAGAAAAAGTATTGTCATTATTATCATGGATCTTTCGAGCAAGGGGTCGGACATGGAGGACTTGGAGAGGTTGTTGCAACTGCATCTACAAATTGTAAGTACCTTGTTGTTGATTAAGGTTGGTTGTCATTGATGTCAACCCTTGAAGAAAGACCCGTAGCAAAAAGGTTTGGGTAATGGACCCAATAGTGTTTGATGTAAATATGACTCATTATTGTTTTTTCATGGTTGATAAGAAGTAAATATGGATGAACTCCAAAGTGGTCCCCTTATGGTGGAAGCCCTCACGAGAAGACACTTTGTGGAGTAAGAGAACCCATGATTAATTATGGAATAATGAGATGAAGGAAAGTGAATTTGTCAGGTAAAATATCATATATGGATATTTCTTGTCATGTCATTTCCGGTGGTATGTGGAACGTCACATAATTCCTCACGGTTAGAGAGTTATGTCCATGAGAAGTTGGAGACCCCAAGTTTGGGTAATGGACCCAAGTTTGTTTGATGGGTAACGGTATGAGTTATGATATATTTTAAGATAATACTATTCTATATGGATAGTACATGTCATGCCATTTCTAGTGGTATGTAGAACGTCACATAACTCCTCACGGTTTGATAGTTATGGCCTTATGAAGTTGGAGGACCCTCATAT
>SNQJ01S0042485.1:88505-101853 GCA_010110895.2 Picea sitchensis
TGAATGTAATTCTTCAAGACATATAAGAAAAAGCATTATGTGGTTTTCTCCCGATTTGGGTTTCCACGTAAAACACTGGTGTACTGTGTATGTGTGTGATTGTTTATTTATTACTGCTCATTATTGGATAATAATTCTACATTATTATAACATTTGAAGAAAAAGGATTATAATTACGTTATTACTGATTCACCCGCCCTCTCAGTAATCCAACACTTGTAATGTTCTCATTAATATATGCTTCACCTATTTCCTTCAAGTTTGTGTATTTTTGCATATAATTTTCTATTATGGATAAATTTAGCTTAAACTAATCTTGATAGAGTAGGAAGTCTGTGTTTTCTTTGTTGTCCATTAGATTGCAGATATCACTAAGGATCTTGGAGATCAAGTTCAGCCTGGATTAAGCGAGGACAAGCTTCATAAAAAGGTACATCATACTTTCTTCATTTTTTTCCTTTGACTAGTTTAACTACATTTAAAGGGATGTTAGTGTCCATTTCCATCTTTATGTCTTGGTATTAGGGATCTAGAATCCAAGGGGATATTCACCTGTCCGTAGGGGAATTTTCCTATAACACCACCCCCCTCCCCCACACCAACCGCCCTTCAGTTACTTCGTGATTCCCCATCAAAGAAGAGAATATGGTCCTAAAGTTGTGATTTCCATTTTTTGAAAGCATCCTTCGACAATCGTAAGGCCCATTTTAGTACACTATTTGTAGAGTTATCAATGGACTGAGGGTTATTAGTGAGTTGTAAGAGGAATATCCAATTGGCCTCCTTCGTATCCATGTTTTGTCATTTCCATTGAACTAGGGATCTCATGTATTTGAGACAAGAGCACAAGCTCTCATCGAAGATTGTTTTGGACTGACAATTTATCCTCTAATTTGTTTTTGTTTCAGGCTAACAATATGCTCCAACAAAAATATTTAGGGAGAGCTACCTAAAACCACTTAAAGACAAGTTTACTTGTGAAGTTCCTGAAATAATGATTTTGCCAATGGATAAAGAAATCAGAGACAGAGGTGGCCCAGGATAGCCACTGACATAGTGCCCCCAAATCGAATCTCCAAACTTCTTTGATGTATCAGAATTCAATGAACATAAGGTAGATGCTTCCTCATTGTTTTGATAGAGAACACACCATTATGGACCTCTTATTCCTCTTTTCTCCAAGTTTTCGGAGGTGAGTATTTTTTTATGAACTAGGAGCCAACAAAAGAACTTTATCCTTGGAATTTCTTTTGTGTACCAGATCATTTTTCATAAGATGGAACGAGGGTGTTGATATTATGCCTCAGCAAGATACTAAAATACCTTTTTAATAGTATACATCGAGTTCATGCATCTGTGAGAATCATTAGAGATCTGATATTTGGGGGCGCAATCCTGAAGAATGTGAAGAAGGATGTCAAAAAGTGTTGAGAGGTGCATTGGGGGAGACACAGTTTTCCATCTATCCCATGAGCCATCAGTCATCCAAGAAGAAAGGTCAGAAAGAGTGAGGATCCCTTGAACTTTCATCCATGAACAAAGAGGGAGGAGCGGCTCAAGCAGGGGGAATCTCTCTTATTCTAATATTTTGTCATCCCATTGATTAATTATATGCCCATTCCCTAGAACCCAATTTAGTTTGGCACATATTAGAGCCATGGTAGTGAGGAAGAGTTCAAATATAGGATATCTGGTATCCACTTTTGTGTGCAAGTCGACACTTTTGAGTTTGTTGCCTCAGAAGTATTTTGGCTAGATTCCTTGCTTCCACATGGTGAGTTTCCCAATGATCAATCTCCAAAGAATTTTATCTCCCATTGCTGTGTTCATGAGAGTTGGATCCCTAATTCCCAACCCTCCATGATTTTTATCATTGGTCACCTGATTCCAATTGACCAAGTGGAATTTTTTGTGGGTCATTTTCCCTCCTTGTCATAGAAAAGTTATGATTTTTTTGGCCATTTGATTAGAGATGCACTTTGGGGATACAAGAGTAGAGCATTAGTGGATGGGGAGAGTTGAAAGAATAGCTTTGATCAGAATGACTCATGCGACTAGATCAAACCATTGAGTGCCCCAGTGAGTTAAATTCTTGTTACTTTTTCAAAAATTTGTTGCCAAATTCGTGAGTAGGAGGATTTGAGGGAGACAAGAATCCCTAAATATTTGAATCAGTACAAATTTTTGCTAGGGAGAATTGGAAAACATGAGCTATGGCTCTCAAGGTCCATGGTGAATCATTCCAACCAAAGACTTGGCATTTTTTGTTGTTGACATCTCCACTTGAAGCATCAAGGAAGGGATCCAGAATGATTTTAAATCGAGAAGATATGGTAACTGAGGCACCCCCCAAAATAAGAGTGTCATCCACGAATTGCATTTTTTTGTCATAGCATATTAAACATGTAGGAAACAAAGTATGGAGTGCAACTAGAAGAAGATATTTAGAGAGAGAACATGCAGCGTGCCTTCGAAAGAATGGTTATTGTTTATGAAACAGTTGCTACTATCGTACGCTTTTTTATTTATGAAATCATGTATATTCTACTATATAAATGTAGATATGCTTATTACACTTTATTTCTATGTTTGTAGATGGAACGTGAAGAGACATGACATCAAAAACTAGTTGGTCAAGAAAACATTAGGTTAAATAACCAAAGTATAATATCGACTACAAGTGGTGAATAAATGAGGCAAGCATGCAACTTCGGTGATGACAACAATTCAAGTGATGAATGACAATCAATATAATTGAATGTTATTGCAGGTTGTATGTTTTGGAATATTTGTCTGTGAAAATCAAGGATTTTGTTTAATGTACTCGACATATTGTCCCAATTGCATGAGAACATGTTACCAATAAGTGTAACAATTACATATTGGTTGCATTTTGATTATTGTGGACCTTTATGTTGCCTCATTTTGTAGGATGATGGGTCTCTTATTCATATATAATAAAATGTGTTTCTTATTTTATTGCATTGTTCAATGTTGTAAAATGTTGCGCCGATGATTAAATAATATATGGATGGTTTACATTGTTACAAATAACAAAGGCATTCTCTGTTCGATATCGTATCAATGCAATCATTATATCAAAACGCAACAACACAAATATAAAAATCAATATTATTATTAAAAAAAATTGATTTTGAGATGGGTAATTGAAAAGTTTTAAAAAAACAATTAATTAAAATATAGACACAATGGTGCATTGTATTCATTTGAACTCAATAAATAATGCATGCCATAAAATAGACATCAGTGCGTTTTATGAGTCATATGCACTGGTGGCTATTAATTACATTGAAGCATTGATGCTAAAATTTGTTAAAAAACATAGTTACTTTAAACGATATAACGTACAATTATATTTATTATTTCAAAATATTACGATGTGAATGAATACAATACGCATTGGAGCTTTACATACAATATATGCACCCATGCTTAGTAACAAAGAATGGCATTGACGCATCACCTCAAATGTTTGAAATTTCACTTCCCTCAAGTGCACATGATAATATAGGCAATGATGCATACAAATTATACGAGCATCAGTGTGCCATAAAACAAAAAAGAATAACCTGATGTGTAATATTTATACGAGCATCGATGTGGCATATAACAAAAAAAGACGGAACCGGTGCGTAATAATTATAAGAGCATCAGTGTTTTTTAGGTTTACGTACGCACTGATGCATGTTACATAAACACACATCGGTGCATGTTACCTATACAAGCACCGAATAATATTAAAAATAAAACTTTGCAGGCCCAATTTTTTTTAGTAATAAGGAACATCCGCTGAAACCTTCACTATGAATAGCAAAGGTTGTAGTGAAGGTTTTTTTGAAAAAAAATCCCAATCTTGTAACACTAAAAACCTTCACTACGAGGTGTTCTCCTTGTAGTAACAGTCCATCTATGTCAAGGAAAATTGTAGGAAGAAAATGCAAAAGCATCTTATTTGTTCATGTATGCTCCACTTGATTATGGTATGAGGGATATAGCTAAGTTTATGAAATTGAAAGATATGTTACATCATTGTCATGGCTTATTTGTGGAAATATTTTTTGGAATATTCACCAATACTGAGAGGGGGGGGTGAATTGGTATTAGGAACTTTTTACCACTTTTAATCACAATATGCAAACATTAAGTTATCAACAATTTATTACTTATGATTGCATTCAAGGTATCATCAACATATAACCACAAATACACAATACACAAGATTTTTACGTCGAAACCCAAATGGGACAAAACCACAGAATGGTTTTTAATATATATCTTGAATATTACATCCACATGAAGCACCAACTTCCAAGATTCTCCAGCACCAACCCCCTATTTATAGGCTCCAACCTAAAGGAAGTTGCAACTCCCTAAATTCTCAAGCACCAACTGGAAGGAGGATCCAACCCCCTAGTTTACAACCTCCAACCTGAATGAAGCTCCAAATCCCTAGATTCTCCATCACCAACTGCAAGGAGGCTCCAACCCCTAGTTTTATGAGAACCAACCCAAAGGAAGTTGCAACTCCCCTGCAAGCACCAACCTGCTATCGAAAGACACCAATCTTCTCATGCACCAGCCAACCTCCTAGAAATATAAATGAGAGACTCAACCTATCACTGTAAATGTCATTGATACAGATACATCATAATCATCATTAATAAGAGACTCAACATGTCACTCTAACTGTCACTAAAACTCATACATCACCATCATCATAATTGGTTCAACCACATAAATCTTATGCTAATATCACCAATAAAATCCCTCAAATTATATGCTCAAGATCACCATGATATGCATAAAACCATATGCTAAGATAGGCATCAAACATGTGCCAAGATATGCATCAAACCATATGCCAAGATATGAATAAATCCATGTTCCAAGACCTCCAAGATATCCTTCATGACATGCCTCAAACATGTGCCATACCTTCCAAGATATGCCTCAAAGAACATATCAAAATATCCAAGATACACCTCAAACCATGTGCCAAAATATCCAAGATACAAGCCTCAAACATGTGCCAAAATATTCATTAACCACATGCAAAACCATTCATGATATGCCTCAAACCATGTACCATAAACATCAAGATATTCATCAACCATGTGCCAAAAACATTCAATATATGCCTCAAGAATGTGCCAAAATATGAATCAAACATGTGTCAAACCCTCCAAGGTATGTCTGAAAGCATATGCCATAACCTCCAAAATATCCCTCAAGCATATACCAAAATCTCGAAGATATGCCTCAAGCATGAGCATCCAAACATATAAAAAACCATACCTTTTATCATGTAAATAAATTCATGCACAAGATCTTAGATCATCAAACCCTCCTCGGCTTCAGCATCAAGAAGATAGCGCCATCTTCAAACTTCTCTTCAGCCTTGCTGGACTAAATTGGGAAACTAGCGAGGCCTTGCATGACACGTAATGTGAAACCTGCGGGGGCCTCGCAGGACGCCCTATATCTAACCCGTGAGAGTCTGCTCAAATAGGGTTACCAAAAACCCTTCTCCAATTTGGGGCTTCGAGACTTGTCTCCTTAGCTTGTTTTATGAAACTTGCTTGGTGCTTATGAGAGGCTCTTTGATGTGTATTTATAATATTCTAAGTACCTACTTTAATTTACTTTAGGGCCGACTTGTAACTTCTTGTTTACAGCAACTTTTCTCTTTTAATTGATTTTGTGGTCGACTTGTAAATTCTTGTTGCAACTGTTTGGGGGTTTTTTAACCATACTTCGGGGCTTCATCTTTAAGAGGGTATAACTTCTCAAACGTGAGGAACCACGTGGCATGCCATCTACCATTGGAAACAGTATGATGAGGACTATCCATCTATGAGGCTTTTTCATGCAATTATGATTTCATTCATACTCTTTTTCTTCAATTAACTTCGGGCTTCTTGACCACACCTCTGGGGCTTCTTGACCACACCTCTAGGGATA
Source organism: Picea sitchensis (assembly GCA_010110895.2). Lineage (NCBI taxonomy): Eukaryota > Viridiplantae > Streptophyta > Pinopsida > Pinales > Pinaceae > Picea > Picea sitchensis. The sequence goes on from SNQJ01S0042485.1 coordinate 94,488, forward strand.
CTTGCAGACTTCTTCAAAGCATCTTCCCTTGAGGGCCATGCTTAAACCTACAGCATAAGGGGACCACTTTGGAGGCTTCTTCAAATACACCCATTACTTCTAGAGTCTTCTTGACTTCTTCTATGATCGACATCAATGACAACCAATTTTCGAACAATCTCCCCCTTTGGCATTGATGGCAACACTCATACTCCCCATGTGACCATTTCTCCCCATGTCTTCATGTTTCTGATCTTTCTCTCCTACTTTTGTTCTTTTTCTTCCCCTTTGACATCAATGGCAAAGGGTAACACCCCTTGACAATTTTCCTCCCCCTGACTTCTTTGCCAGATGTTGTGCATATCAATGTGGGGTTTATTGTATATGCGTCTTTTCCTCTATTCCAGGGATTCTTGTCCATTGGTACATCCTGGTGCAATCCACTGACATATATTAAAAGGGTTCATGTTGAGGTTCCTTCATCACTTGACTTCAAGTCTTCATGGCTTGTCATATATTCACTGAGTTGACATCAATGACATAATCATTCAACAATATCTCCTTGACAGTATAACTCCTCTTGATGATTTCTATCCCCCTGTTTTGATGTGCCTCTCATGGCTTGACTTCAAGTGATTGGTTGGTTCCACCTGTCAATATGTTTTATTAATATGCTTTACTGAACATTCATCTTGATGACAATGACAACAAGTCTTTCTGCAATTCCTCTTGAGCTCATGCTTTCATCCACTATCATGTATCTTCTCTAGTTCATGTCAAGTATTATCTTCTATACCTACCAAATATCTCATGAATTCATCTATGTCCATATGTCACAAAGGTGTCCATGACTCTGCTACTCAACTACACACAATTTTGATTAATTTTCCACTTCACTATTATGAGAGCTTCCTCGAATTTGCTGCAATTGATCACTACATATTCTTGCTTCTAAATATGAATTAAATATGTCCACTAGTCTGCTCTATCTTCAAATCAAAATCTACAAGTCTGCAACAAGTACATATTCTCAAATCTCTAATGAATATATTCATGCTTGAATGCATCCTTGGAATCCTCTATACAATCATGAATCTATGTGTCAAAAGTGTGTCAATGATATTCCTCTAACTTCCAGCTGACCTCTTCATACCTGCATGGGGATGTGTTCTGAAAACTGCTTCTTAATCAACCAATATGTCACAAGACATTCTCTACCTCTTCGATCAGAGCATTCATAATCTGTCTTCCCAAAATCTGCAAACACTCAGACTACTAGAAAGATAGTTATACAATTTGTAATAGTTGTTGCTTAGACTCCCCCTCTTCAATATTCACATTACTGGGAGTCTCCAAGTCGAATGGCTTAGAAAAATATATAAGGTTTCTTTCTTGTGACATCATCGTTATGAGTTATGACATCTTCATCTTTACCTATAGATTCATCATGATCTCTCACTCTTGTAAATCATGTGAGTATGATCTCTTGGAGTTCTTCATTCACGTGTTTTTCTTGTTTTTTTTCTCTTCTCCAAACCTTCTTGTATATGATATCAATGTTTTCCTTCAAGGATGACTTCATCATGCTTCTACAATCACAAGCTATATGTCCATAGTTGTGGCATTTGTAACATTCAATATTGTAGCAAGGCACATAAACATCTCTTGCTTGAACATTTCTTCCATGCGCTCTGCAATCTACAGCTTTATGTTCAATGAACCACGAAAGAAACTATGATACCTACAACAATCTACAGCTTTATGTCCAGGAAAGAAACTTTGATACCCAAGAGCCAATGATCCTCTTCGTGATGTAGTCCTTTTGAATTCATGCCTTAGTTGATCATGATCTTCTCTTATGTCATTTCCTTCACAATGATTGAAGCTTCTTTGATACCTGGAGGTAGAAGGTCTTCTTGGAGATACACCTCTCCTACTATCATTCCTCTTTGAATCATGCTAACCATGATCCCTTCCTTTGAGAATTTCTGCATAATTCTTAGCCTTCTCTTCATACTTACTTTCAGGAAACCTAGAAGACTTCTCTTCAACTTTTATACTAGTTGTGTGTAGCTTCCTCTCTCTTCAATGCTCTTGTTGGGATTGGAATTTGCATCTTCTTTGCATGAGGCCTCACCGATATATCCAAGACCTACTTTATTGAAGGGTGACCTTTGACAGTTGAGAATATATTTCAGTACTTGATGACTCTTCAAGTTCTTGTTGAGCTTGTTGACTTCAACTCTCAATGACATGACTTCTTCTTCAAGCTTCTCACAATCTTCTTCTTTTTTCATCATCTAGATATTTATTACTTCTTTCATTCTATTTACTTCTTCAAGTTGGGTTTTCAAGGAGATGATGTCTTCTTCAAGTCTTCTTTCTTGTTGATTAATTTTAGCTTCCAAAGAGTCGTTTATTTTATGTTTTTCTTCCAACTAGTTTTTCATTGTTTCTTCAATTCTTCTGGCTTCTTCTAACTGGACCTTTAGATTTATAATAATCTGTTGGACTTCTTCAGAGTTTTTGTTGGGATTTTGAGAATCTTCCTTTAGCTTGATCAATTCTTCCTTGAGGGACTTGTTTTTCCTCCTTTCCCTTTTTAGTTCACTTAAAGCATAGATTTATAATGCCTCAAGATCTAATTCACCTTCTTCTTCATCATTTTCAAAGGTTCCTTTCTGACTTTCCATTGCCATAAAGAGCACTATTTCTTGTTGAATTATTGTAACTACAAAGAGTATTATTATTATCATTGATGTATTATTCATTACATCAATCCCCTTTTGTGGATTGATCATGTCGGGTATTGTAAATAACCAAATCCCCTTTTGCGGATTGGTCAAACCCTAATTGTAATAGGCTAAATGAGAATTCGGCCCCAGAATATATTAAAGTGGTTATAACCACCCAGAATATATTAAAAGTGGTTATAACCACCCATATTGAGAAGTCGGCCCTACCAGTGAAAAGACACCTAAGTTCAGCGCCTGCCAGATTGTATAAATAAGAGAGGCTAGCGCCTGATTTGTTCACCCACTCACTTGCTCATCAGAGCACAAGTTTGGAGATGTAGTTGGAGAAGAAGAAAGAGAGAGAGAGGCACATTCTTAGGAGATGACTTTCTGTATTGTTTGGTTTATTCTCTTGGCATTGTATTGGCTATCTATATTAAGGACGTTTTGCTGGGTTTTCTCCCCCATGAGGATTTCCCAGGATAAATGATGTGTCTCTTATGATTGTGTATTTCTCAGTGATCCTATCTATGCTATGGTTATCTAGTGAATTGAAAAGAAACCTAATAATAGCTTAAAACCTTAACATGGTATCAGAGCTAAGCTGAAGAGAGCATCTTTCACAAGAAAGAAGAAAAACGTCATTGTTGTCGTACATGAAAATTAGGGTTTTTTATTGAAGAATATTTTTAGCCTCCAAATCATCTAGAAAAGTGTGCCCTAACCCAAGGAATTCTTTGGCACCTTCAGTGCACCTTTTCAGTGAGTAGATCTCCCAGAAAGTGAAACCCTAGTTTTCACTGGTTCCAGAAAACCAAAAGTACCAGAAGTACCGGAAAACCAGAAGTACCAGAAAACCAGAAGCACCAGTCCATAAATCCATTGGTCAAGTTTGAGGGAGTAAAATTTGGATTTTCAGAAATCTGACTACACCAGCTGACTCGCCTCAGCTCAGCGCATCTATCCCCCAAATCAGAATTTCAAAATTTGAAGTTTGAAAAATTATGGTTTCCTCATAAAACCCTAAGTTGCAGTTGTAGTTGCAGTCTCAGAGTCAGATGCAGTATCAATTGCAGTTGCAGTATTAGTTGAAGTATCAACTGTAGTACCAGTTGCAGTCACCCTTCAGGTTTTTAAGAGTTGGTAATTATTATTGTTGCTACTAGATGATGCCACTACCTGCAAATGATATCTGGGAAGACAGGTTGAAGAAAGCACTTGTCATCTTGAGTGAAGGAGACTTGGAATAAAAGCAACACACTCATTTTTTAGAACAAAACTCCAGGTTCCAGCTTTGATTGATTAAGTTGATAAGATTCAAAACGTGCAAGTGTCAAGAAAACACTATAGTTGAGGTAGCATTCTTTGAAGAGTATTATACTTGGTAGCATGTGGGCATATTGAGATAAATGCTTAATGTGACAGATACAACTAACATCTCCTCTAGGATAAACTTCTTGTGTTGATTCCAGGTTACCATGGAGGAATGTTTGATCACAACACTAGAAGAGTGTTGACCTCATTTTGTATTGTATTTATTACTTTTGATCTTTGCTTCAGACAAGTCACAAGTGATATCTCTAAATGAGTTATTGTGATGATTATTCGTGACTTTGTTTTATCTACTATTATCAAAAGAGTATTATTCTTGCTTGTTGTTTTGTTGACCTTGTTTCAAGTCACAGGTGATAACCCTGAGGAAGCTATAGTGAAGGTTGTTGAAGGCAACATATTATATGATACATGAAGTAGACTATGAACATGACCATATGCACTCATGTACCAAAGAATATGAAGAAGAAGTTATCTCTTGAGATTCAGAATATCTCATATGAAGATTGATTGAAAGGAGCAAAAGGATCCAAAGATGACCGAACATTAGAATGGGAAGCAGATCTCGTTTGAAGCCTGACTCTGACATCCATATTTAGACTTGGCATTCAACACCAAGTATATCCTGTAAGAGATGATGAAGTCCTTGGAAACTCAGAAGAAATCAAGAGTAAGTCTGATCTCAGAAAGGATCATATGAAGAGACATCTCCTGGGACTGCGAGAAAGATGTCGTGAGAAGACTAGATTGTAGTTTCAAAAACCTCTAGGAGATATGAAATCTCCTGGGAAGATTCCCTTGTTTCAGTAACAGAGAAGGAAGCCAGTCAGAAAGACTAGGATATGGATTCTTCCGTGAGTCTAGAAGAGAAGTCAGTATTGACTTCCAAGATTGACCTATACAAGATCAAGAATGTTGCATATGAACAAAGCCTGATGTGTTTCTAGAGGATTCTCCCAGCAAGAGGGAGAAGACTATGTCGAGACACTTATTGAAGAAATAGTTCCAGTATTTATGAAGACAACCAGAACAACCATGATTCATATATAGTATGAGATGCAGGGGGAGCAATCCCCATATTTAAAATTGAGTGGCAGTTGGTGCAGTACATTAGTTGGGTCATGGAAACATAACTATGATAAAAGATAGTGTTACCTTCATGAAAGAAGAAGAGCTATCTTTAGTATCAGTTATTGAGCCACTCTCGGTTTCAGATGAATTACTCCTAGATTTCAGCAGTTACAGTGAGAATGGAGCAACCATTCTCAACTTTAGAGTAGGTTCAGGTGCAGAGTCCCGGTTCCATAAGGAACGGTTGCAAAAAGAGGAAGGGACATACTCTCAATCAATGAGGCAGATAGTGCTTTGCAGAAAGCACATAGAGATAGCACATGATTGTGCATATTGAGTTGCAGCTAAGCAAGTGTACCAAATTGGTATAATGTAATGAGAAAAATTGATTTGAAGCTTGAAGATAGAAAGACTCATGTCTGCCAGTTGAGGAAGGATCTGTGTGTGTTGAAGCAAGCTTCTAGAGCTTGATATTGCAGAATTTAAAGTTTCTTGAAGAGCTTGGGATTTACCATGAGTAAATTTGATTCTAACCTTTATCTCAAGGTTATGAATGATGAGCCATTGATGTTACTACTATATGTAGATGATGTATTCTTGTCAAGATGAAGAAAATCTCATCACATATTGCAGAAGAAGCTCGCTACAGAGTTTGATGGAAGACCTAAATGCATTATCTCTTAGGTCTTGAACTTTGGCAGAGCACAAAGAAGATCTTCCTTAACCAAGGGAAGTATGCAGTTAAAATGAAGAGGTTTGACATGTTGAAATGTAAATCCATGAACACACCCATGGAAACGAAGTTGAAGCTCCTGTAGATACCTCGTCAAAATTGGTTGATGTTATTTTGTACAGACAGATTATTGGTTCAGTGATGTATCTAATGAATACTAGGCTAGATATATGTTTTGCCTTGAGTCAGTATCTAGTAGAACCCAGACGTGTTCACATTGTTGTTGAAAAACATATGATGAGATACCTTAAGGGTACGTTGGATTTTGGTCTCTATTATACTAGAGATCATGACTTCAAATTGAGTGGTTACATTGATTCAGATTGAGTTGGAAGTGTTTATAATATAAAGAGCACTTCAAGATGTCATTTCAATCTGAGGTCAACCATGACTTCATGCCAGAGTAGGGAGAAATTCAACATTGCTCTAAGCACAGCAGAAGCGGAATACATTGTTGCATGTTACGCCAGTTGTGAAGTCATATGGCTTCGGATGTTGTTGACAGATCTATTTGATTTGGAGATGGAAGCCACTGTGATCCTATGTGGTAAATAGAGTTGTATGGAGATGATGTGTTCTATGATGAGTCAAAGCACATAGAGATCTAGTATCTCTTCATTCGTGATATGTTGCAGAGAGGAGCCATAAAGCTCCAATATGTTAGCACGAATGAACAGGTTGTTGATGTGTTGACCAAGCCTCTATCTCGTGTAAAGTTTGAGCACTTTCGAGATAAGCTTGGTATAGTCCGAAAGGACCTCCCTCGAAAGGGGGAGTAGTGTTGATGATACTATGGTATCCTGATCAGTGGTGGTAGCTCCGTTAGAATTTTTATAATCCTAGGGAATCTTATGATTTCTGGGTAGATCCTGAAGGTCCAGTAAGGACGGTCTATCAGAGTACTGCGTGGTAGCTCCATTAGGATTTTATATCCTAGGGAATCTTATGATTCTTGGGCAGCTCCTTAAGGACTGTCAGAGTACCACAAATTGATGACGTGCTAGCTTAATTGTTGTGATGATGTGGCAGCCTAGTGTTGTGATGCCAGCTTAATTGTTATGATGATGTGCCAGCCTCGTGTTGTGATGCCAGCTTAATAGTTGTGATGATGTGCCAGCCTAGTGTTCTGATGCCAACTTAATTGTTGTGATGATGTGGCAGCCTAGTGTTGTGATGCCAGCTTAATTGTTATGATGATGTGCCAGCTTAATTGTTGTGATGCCAGCCTCATGTTGTGATGATGTGCTAGCCTCGTGTTGTGATTCCAGCTTCATGTTGATGATATTGTGTAGCCAGCTTCGTGTTGTGATGCCAGCCTCGTGCTGAAGACTCTCAACCTAGTGCTAATGTTAATGATGCTCTAGCCTTCGTCCTGTGATGTTGTTGTTGTTGATGATGCTCCAGCCTTTGTGTTGTGATATTGTTGTTTTTGATGTTGTATCAGCCTTGTGTTGTTATTGATGATGATGATGTATTAGTGTTATACTAATCCATGTTGATGCAGTTGATGATGATG
>SNQJ01S0042485.1:107609-150468 GCA_010110895.2 Picea sitchensis
TGATTATAACAAGCATAATCAAGTAAACCGGAACTTGTGGAATCTTTATCCATGTACTTATTGTCATTCACCTAAGCATTGTGTTGCCAAGTGTTGGAAGAGAAAAACTTTGTACAGGAAACCTATGTCGACCAGGAAGGAAACACGACATAAAGGCTCAAGTCCACAATGGATGAAAGAGAAGGGTAAACAGGTCTGGGTGCCAAAAACTCATTGCACGTTTTGCAACAAGAGTGGACATCAAAAGGCTAGTTGTTGGAAGCTTAATCTGGAGCTTTGTCCAAGGAAGGACAAAAGGATTTTGCATGTACTCACGAAGGAGGAAGGATTACCAGCGAAGCAAGAGGAACATCGTGAAGGAAAGAAATCAGTCACTTGGTTCTGCCAGAAGTGGATGTCTCAACTTCATTGTATTTTGATTCCACTAATGTAATCATTTTTGTTCAAAGACAAAGCGCAAGCCGGGTGGTCTATCCTGAGCTTGTTGAGTGGTCAGTAACCTTTTGGGGACCAAAAGGTCTTATTGTGGGGAGGTGTGATCCAAAATTGGACTCAGAAGCCTGACAGGGCTTGAAAAATGCTCAAAAATGAAAGTGCTCAGAATCCGATGAAACCAACACCATTGCGTCTGTCTCGTCTTCCTGATTCCGGTGGTATATTTACTTTGTCAAACGGAGTCCGTATGGAGAAGATATCGCATTATGTCCGAAAAGTCAAACATGCAAAAATTTGTTGACTGTGCAGTCCGTACAGTCCGTACGGACGCTGACCCGGCTCCGTATGAGCAAGATATCGTGTTCCCCGTCCCAAAAGTCAAACAGGTAAAAAATTGTTGACTATGTAGTCCGTACAAATTGCATGGACGCCGACGCGGGCAGTCCATACCGACATGGTTAAAAGGCCCAGATGAAGACACGCGGTAGGTCCTCAGGCTGTGACACGGTGGCCTTCAGGGAGTGACACGTGGTAGGTTCCAGAGAGATGTGTGACACGCGGGTGGCTCCGTGGAGTGACACGTAAGTGTGCAATATGGACATTTAACGCATCTACCGGACTCTATCCCGAAAGACATGTGTCACCAATCGTAGGCGGGTGACACGCGGCAACGGATGATCGCCAATAGCCTACTGTCGGATGACACATGACGGAAGATGGTGTCGTGGTGACGCGGGCAAGCAATTATTGGCTGCTTTGTCGGACCGATGTCGACATGTGGCGCTTTTTGGGCAATGATTATTGCCACTGGCTCAACGTCGCCACTGGCACCCCTGTAATTGGTTGCCTGCTTTGGTGTAAAAGTTTGGACCGATTCAACCGTGACCCCCATGAAGGTTTAACAATGGTCACCAACAAAAGAGCCATCTATTGGTTCTTATTTGTTAAAATGGATCTAAATAATATTTAAGTTTGTTGGATTTTTAAATGGAAAGGGGGGTCGGGCCTAGGCTTAGCCCCAACCCGTGGTTTCTATTATATATTGCATATAACCATAGTGTAAACTATATGCGCGCGTGTTTTGTTTAAAATGGTTTGAACATGTATAGCACGCGGTTTATTTTATAACATAACCATAACCTTTGTTAAATGGGCACGGGTGGTTGGTAACCGACCAATCCACATACGTACTAAACAGACCAAGCCACCATGAGAAGGGTTATTAGCTCCTTGGGCTAGCCATATTGAGTCATGTGACCACACCAAAAGGAACACGCCACCTGTGGAAGGGGGATAGAGCCCAATTTTGTAATTAAAGTGGGTTTTAAACCAAATTTTTGGGTTTAAACTATTGTTTAACCCATTTTAATGGTTTTTATCCATTTTTGGGAGTTATTGGTAGTTTTGGAGCCTAAATTCATGGAGGGTTAAGATGAGTAACCAACTTCCCACCTATATAACCCAGGCTTGTTTGAGGCCATGAGATGCCTTTGAGGGCATTCAGAATAGAGTTGCGTCAGGAGAAGTCAAGCCGCGCTTTCATTTGGAAGGTAGGAAGCTTTTGAGGAGTAGACGTTGTCGGATCATTTCTGTGAGCTCTGGACGTCCGTTTTGCTTGTCGCTTTCTTTGCATGGTTCTAGAGATCCGAAGAACATTACCAGATCAGTCTTGTAGCCATTTGGCATTGCAGCTATGTACTTTTGAGATTTTCGAATAGTTAAAGCAAAGCCTTCCCCTCTACGTAGAAAAAGGCCCGTAGGCAAGTTGTGTCAACTCAAGTATCAATCATGAGCGGTTTGTCCTTACGTATCATTCCAGATCTGCACATATGTATATGGCTGTTATAATTCCTTTCCTCATTCTTCACTTCAATAGTTTCTCAAAATGGTTAATTAATGCATGCAAAAGTAAACTCAACCATAAGTCGCCAAGATCCGAATGATCATAGGATAAGACATTTTGTTACTAACTGTCCATATACATAAAGGAACATAGTTACCATCCTAACGAGAACCTACGCCCTTTTTTTGGGGGTCCAATTTTTTACCCCGCTTTTTAAAATGGTGCCACCGATAGCCTTTAGGTTTTTGATAATATTTTAAATTTTTGGATCCATAATTCCACATTATTTTTTTAAATGGTTAATTTTTCATCTATTTTCTAATTTTTTCTAAAGTGTTTTAGTCATTTTTTACGCAATGCACTCCGGGCAGTGCACGCCCGCTTCACAGATCTTCTTCCTCGCCCCAAGAACACTAACCGCCCCTTCTAATTCCCTATCGAATTCTTCACCCACATAACCGTATGCATCCCTCTCAGACGGAGGGATCTATTTCGGGACCATGAGGTCAATGGTCGAACTTCTTTGCACCCTCAGATCCTCAACAATCGCATATAAGTCAACTTAACTCTTTCCCCTAATTGCCGAGACTTCTCCTCTATCGCGATTGCCATCATGGTCGAACACTTCGCTTTTACCGGACTCTCGACTCGATATGTCGACATCCGACGCTGCAAGGAAGCCACCTTTCAACGCCCTGTCACCTCTATCGAAATTTAAATTCAAGGATTTCAGGAATCTTGATGTTGTATCGAGACTTCTCGCCATGGAAACCCTGATAGCTTGTGCCACCTATCCGTGACTTCGCCAATTCACCACACTATTTACGAACAGCGTGATATCACAGACGCAATATCGCCATTCCCGCTACAAATCTTCGACCTTTCTCTCATGAAATCCCCGAGGCGATTAATAATCCAACGGCCCTCGGGTCGGGTTTGGATCAAATTCAACTTCTATCTGTCAGGAGCTTAAACCTCGAATACCGCCGTTGTATCTTCCCCAAGACTCTTTGTGAGATCTCGGACGGACCACCTGGTGTCATGAATTCTCCTGAGGATTCCAAACTGGCCCATCCGCCTTTGGCGCATTTCCTACCTAATGCCCAAGTGTCTCTCTCCATGGAACTCGTCCTTCTGCATGAAAACCTATGACGCTTGCTTGAACATCCCATGGCACAAACTTCCCGTTCCTTCACTTATGATTTCTCGAAGGTACTATACCTCCATCTTTTCCATGACCTTCAAGTCCTTCAAGAAATTCTTGCATGCACTCCTTGCGTTGTAAACCTTCAACCATGTCTAAGTGTTAGTTCACTGACTACAAGATGCTCGCAGCAGCTAGCTTCCTCGACGCTTCACTCGTTCAACCCCTCGAGATCTTTTACTTCACCGGCATTAATTCCTTTGCACGGCTCCTGGTGTCTAACTCAGACTTCCTTTGGGATGATGGAGAACAAAATCTATCTCTATCGACCGAACCTTTGTCAACACACTCCTTTATGACACTTCAACCGCATTCTTTACAGAATTCTCTGCCTCGAGAAACAATTGAAACTCATTCCTTCACCTTCGTAATTTCACAATTCAAACATGAAATCATATACACAAAGATATAAAGCAAATGTATAACAGAAGCAAACATTCATGAGCATATCAACATCAATACACGAGAACGTATTGACAAAACCATGGATTTGAATCAAACTCTTTCTATTAATTCAAATATCTCTGTATATGGTGTCTTTCAAAGAATCCTCTCTGCATGCTCTTGCCTTCTCCGAGCACAATATACAATGAGGGTGTCTATATCCCATTTCCCTCTCAGCTCTAAAGCTATCAAATCTATAATTAAATTTCTACCTACTTGTATTAACTATTTTAAATGCCTTCTATCTATTAAGGATGAGAGCTATCCGCCAAGGTCCATTTACAATATACAGCTTCATCTTAATTACCATTTAAGATTTGCGGAACAATTCCAAAGTGTTTTCAAAATTTGTGTTGGCTTGTTCAGCTGTCCAATTGCTTCCGCGCTGGCGTCATTGACGGGAGATTCTCCTTCATCATACTCCCTCACTTCAAAACTTTTATGGGCTCCTGTCCATGAGTTCATCAAAGACGGGTCTGTCCATGCTTTGTATCTCTACTTCAATCTCCCAGCTGGCATCTTCAACTGATGGTTCTTCCACTTGACCAGATACTCGGGCATTGCTTTCTGCCCCGTCCTCTTTGCTCACTCTCTTTGTCCAAGTATGCACTCCATTTTGGCTTCTCTCAAGAACTAGCATCCGCCACATCAACCTCCTGGGTTGTTCATCACTTCCAGCCTCTGTTTCCCCAGCTCAGCATGGGTATAAATCTGATATATTGAATATCTGAGAAATTCATCCCATCGGGTAATTCAATCTCATAAGCATTTGTCTAATTTCTTCAAGACCTTGAATGGCCCGATTTTCTTCATCTTTTAGCTTATTGTATGTTCCTCTCTGGAACCTTTATTTTCTCAAATGTGCCGGAATCCGTGACACCAACCTCAAACTGAAGTTGTTTCTATGTTGATCGGCTCACGCTTGTACCCCGACTTGAAGTTCAGAACCGCTTCCTTCACCGGGATCGCGGGTTTTCATCACTTCATAAATTGTGACTAGCATCAAGTATTGCCACTGCTCAATCCTCGCCTAAAAATTCCTCTCGGATACATGCGATATACAATATGAAATGGACTCTGGCCTCAGGTTCGATTCCATCGAAGTCAAGGTAACGGTAAACTCGCCTATGGTAATATATCGCCCCACCGGGCCGTGGTGTTTCACAATTAAAAGCCAAAGAGTTCCCCAGACTGCTGACTAATTTCACCGGGTCTATCCATCTTGAGGATGATAATTTGAACTAAATGCCAAGTTAGTGTCCAGCTTCCTCCATAAGTCCCTCCAAAAATGCCCTATGAATTTGGTGTCTCGGTCCGGGAATATACCTCGGCAACCCATGAAGTCTAATGACCTCTTTGAAGAACATATTGGCAATGTGAGTTGCATCACCGGTCATCCCATTATGGAATGAAGTGTGCCATTTTGAAAAATCTATCCACTACCACAAAGATTGAATCAACACCTCTTTGTGTTCTTGGCAAACCCTAATACAAAATCCATGCTTATCGCATCCCACGCCCTCTCTCCGGGTATGGGCAATGGTTGATAGAACTCCGCATTCGCTTCCTCCTTCAATGCTAACAAATTTTGCACCTGTCAACAAATATTCATATCCGCCACATTCTCCTGGGCCAATAATATGACTCCTATTTAGCTTCGCGAAATGTTTTGTCCTCGGACCAAATGTCTCCCGCCAATCCTCCACCTGTTTCTCCTTCAACAAATTCTCCTCATGGAGCATTTTTGGTATACACGCTTGATTGCCTTTTGAACAACAATCCTTCTTGATGCTTATAATCCATCCAAGGACTCCTATCTCCCATCACTGGATTTTCACATGTTTCATAGGCTTCTTTAAAATCCTCATCATCTCTGTACATGTTCTCGAGATCATCAAAACCTAATGTTCTGACTCTGAACTCCCCGCACAAGAAACACTTCCTGTTCAAAGCATCATCAACTTTGTTAGCAGTTCTAGAAATATGTTTAGTGACAAAAGTGAATTTTTTCATATAATCAACCCATTTGACATGTTTCTGATTCAATAACTCCTATTGAGTCACAACCGTACGTATGATTGTCACTGCATAAAACAAATTCTTCGGGATCAAGTAATACCTCCACTTATTCAATGCTCCGTATGATGGCATAGAACTCTTATCATATGTGGAGTACTTCAATTTCAGCTCATTCGCTTCGCTGAAGTACGCTATCGGCTTGTCTTCTTGTTATAACCCTAAAATGCACCATACAGGTTTACCTCGCATCAGGCCAACTCATACCTCTTCCTAGCCAAAGCCATGCTGAGTAATTCTCAAAACCACTTAAACAGAACAACCCACAGCTTCTCAATCGCCATTGGGCGCTGGCATCCGCTATTGCCTTCCTCTTATCAAAAGACGCTGCATCCAAGGGAAGCAGCTCCAAAACAGCCCGCGAAAGTACCTAACAATGCAAAAATCAGGGAAGTTTCCGCCGAGACTCGGGATTTTGTCATGACCGAACTCTCCGCCACATGGTTTAGAGTTTGACTAAACCCTAGCTCTTCCTAGCCTATAAAAGGAGGGGTAGGGTACTAACAAAAGAGGAAAATATACAAAGAAACTCAAGCACTGCTGGGCCAGTTTTGTCCCAACCCTTAGCTTTGCCTCAAGCTTTAGGAAAACTCAAGAAGCAAAAGTAGTTTGAGGACAAAAGAAGAGGAAGAGCCTAGGATCATAATCGTGGAACAAGGACCTAATCTCAGAAATCATTGTTAGTTGATTTGTATTGAAGTTAACGAAAAAGATACTTTTCCCGTCCTCAAGATACATGAATTTAGCCATGTGATATATTGGATTTTATGTTTTTATCTCTAACCCTATAATAGGATCGTAAGAGATGCATGCAGGTATTGTTTGATCGTGTGAAGTTTGTGGAAGGAGTAGCAGCGGCAAAAAGGACAAGAAATTCAACGAGATCTACTTCACCATCCCGAAAGGTTGTTTATTCTCCCTGTATGCATGTGAAGAAAGAGGTTTCAGATTCGGGTAGAAGGTCAAGAGTTAAGTCTAAAGGGTCATTTTCAACAGAGTAAGTTTAGAGCTCCCATTATTAGTCCAGAGGGGTAGAAATACCCAACAACACTTCTTGACTCAAGACCCAGCCTTGCTGTAAACTCACTTGCATCACATTTCACCTAAATGTCTTCGGGAATCCAATAGCCAAAACCTGTTGTTTCTGATGATCTTCCTCGCTTTCAACAACATTGAAACTTTTTCAACCTTGCTATCCAAAGAAAAGACTTGTGTCGCTTCTTCACTGTATCCATCATTGCTGCGCTAATTCCACTGAAATTCCTGATGAACTTTCGATAGAAACTAGCCAAACCATGAAAGCTTCTCACCTCAAAGATATTTCTTGGTGATGGCCAATTCTTGATCACCTCTACCTTATCTGGATCCATCCTCAACTCATTCGCCGAAATAACAAACCCCAAGTAAATGAGCTCTGTCTTCATGAATGAGGACTTCTTCATGTTAATCAACAGCTTCTCCTATTGTATCTTCCGCATCACTGTGGCCAAATGCTTCAAGTGCTCTTCCACTGATTTATTGTAAACCAGTATGTCATCCAAATACACAATGACAAACTTCCCGATGAAATCCCTCAGGACTTCATTCATCAACCTCATGAAGGTACTTGGCGCATTTGTTAAGCCAAACGACATAACAAGCCATTCATACAACCCTTCATTTGTTTTGAATGCGGTCTTCCATTCATCACCTCCTCTCATGTGGATCTGGTGATAACCACTTTTCAAATCAATCTTTGAAAAATACCTTGCTCCACTCAAGCAATCCATCAGATCATCCATCCTCAGCAATGGAAATCTATACCTGATGGTTATCTTGTTAATCGCCCTCGAGTCAGTACACATCCTCCAGCCTCCGTCTTTCTTCGAACTGAGTACTGTTGGAATAGCACATGGACTCAAGCTTTCCCTAACTAAACCTTTGTCCAATAAATCCTGGACTTGTCTTTTAACCTCTTCATTCTCTTGCAGCATCAATCTGTACGCGGCTTTGTTCAGCAAACTAGCTCCTGGTATGAGATCAATATGATGACTCACACTCCTGATCGGTGGCAACGAATGAGGTAATTCATCCACTACAATGTCAGCAAACTCTTTCAGCAGTTCCTGAACCTCCTTTGGCAAATCATCCATTCTTGTGCTAGTCAGAACAATCCTCGGTTTCCTGACCACAAAGAATTGTGGTTCTTCTTTCTTCTTAACTTCTGTAAGAAGTTCCTTCCCACTCATGAGAAGTATTGTGTTGCTTACCTCCGGCTTCACCTCCTTATCCTTTATCGGAAGCAACATGTGTGTCCTCCCATTCTTCTCTAAGGTGTATGTGTTCATTCTCCCATCATGAATCACATTCCTGTCATATTGCCATGGTCTACCCAGCAATAGATGAAAAACATCCATGGGAATAACATCACACAAGATTTTATCATTATATCCTCCTATCTTGAATTCAACCAATCATTGTTTAGTGACAGTTACCTGGTGTCCTTTTTGTAGCCACGAAACTCTATATGGGCTTGGATGATCAGTCGTCTCCAGCTCCAGCTTCTCTACCATCTCTGTAGATATGAGATTATCCGTGCTACCATTGTCTACGATGACCTTGCATACCCTGTCCTTGGTCTTGCAAGCAGTCCTAAAAAGTTCGGTCCTTTGGACTGAACTCTCCACCTCCTTCTCGGGTGTCAAAAGGACTTTTCGCATCATGAGCGATCTTTCGCCTTCTGCGTCTTCGGCCTCAACATCCCGCCTCTGTGCTTCGGCGATGTGAGCTTCTCCAATGTCCTTCTTTTTCTCTGGACATTCGTAAGACTTGTGTCCATTTTTCCCACATGTGAAGCATGTGATTACTCCACCTCTTCCTCTTCCTCTACCTCTAGTATGAGGAAAAGTGTTGTTGTCAGCATAATCTCCTCTCTGCTCATTATGTTGTCCTCTCTGTTCAACAGATTACTGCCCTCACTGTGAACTTCCACCTCACTCAGTACGGGACTGAGGTTTCTTCCATTCCTCCTTGGGCTTCTGGTATCTGTCCTGGGCAACTGCTTTGCCTTTGGGCTGGCTTCTGCCTCGGCCCCTCTGACTCTGTTTTTGACTCATCTTCTCCTCAGCTTTCAGAGCCATCTAATAAGCATCTTCCACCGTTCGGATGGTAACCATGCTCATCTCATCCTGGATATCATATCTTAGGCCATTCATATATCTGGCAACCTTCTCATCATCGCTCTCCCGATGACCTACCCTGATGTTCAGTCTATATAATTCCTCATTGTATTCTTTCACTGTCATCAACTTCTGTCTCAGGTTCTACATTCTCCTCAACAGAGTAATTATATAATCCCTGGGGATGAATTTCGCCTTCATCTTCGCGATCATCATGTCCCAGCTTTTGATCTTCTGCTTGCCCTTGCAGCGTATGTCAGCTTGTAGTTCATCCCACCACAATATTTCATGTCCTTTCAAGCGTGTAACACCATGCTTGACTTTCTTGTCCTCTTCGACATCTTCATAGTCAAAGTATGTGTCAAGAGCTCTAATCCAGTCTAGAAGCTCCTCTGCATCCAAGTTTCTCTCATAAACTAGAATTTCCATCTTTGCTCTTGCACCCATCCTGGCAATAGCTCTGATCAAACATTTGTTGGATGCATCTTCAGCTGCAACTTCTTCTTCATGTTCAACCTCGACTTTTCTTTCGGAATCACTGAGATCCCCTGCATTGATTGTGCGTCTTTGCGCTGTCTCCATGTCTTTGAGTCTAGCTCGGAGATCACGCATCTGTCTCTCCATGACTGGATCAATCATCTGCCTGCCTCTTCTTCGCTGCGCTTCCCTATCCTCTAGATCGGGTGACTGTCTATCTCTTCTCGGCGGCATGGTGAATTCTCTTCTCTGCTACAGAAAGCAAAGAACCTTTATGTGCTCTGATACCAAACTTGACGCAGCCGCACCCGCAGACACGTCCGCTCACAGGATCTTCTCTTCTCTCGGCCCGAAGAACACTAACCGGTCCTTCTAATTCCCTATTGGGAATTCTTCACCCACATAAATCTTTGTGCGATCCCCTCTCTGCACTCGGAGGATCAGACTTCGCGACTTTGCGAGGTCAGTGGTCGAACTTTGCACTCTCGTATCCCCGAACACCGATATAAGTCAACATTGACTCCTTCCCTTACTCTATCTGGACTTCTCCTATCGCGATTTCGCTACTCGCGATGTCGAACACTTCGCTTTACCGACTCTTGACTCCTGATATGCCAATTATCTGACACACGTGTGAGTTGACCTTTCAACGTCCTGTCACCTCTATCGAAAATTTGGGGTTCGCGACTTCGCAAATCCTGATGATATTGTATCGGGAATTCTCGCCATGAAACCCCGATAGCTTGTGCCACCTGTCCTCCACTCACCGACTCTGTTGTGGCCCACACTATTTATGTAGCCTTCGAGATATTACGTATCACAATATCGCGATTCCCGTTGCCAAATCTTCGACTCTTCTCTCACGAAATCCCCATAGGCGATTTTGCGAATAATCCAACGGCCCTGGCTGGCTTGGATCAGCGGCTCTATCTATCCTGAGCTTAAACCTTCAGGAATACGTCGTTGTATCTTCCCTGCACCTTTGTGAGATCTGACAACCCACGGGGTGTCACGAATTCTCCTCGGAGGATTCCAACCGTTCGTCCGTCTTTGGCGATTTCCTGCGAATGCCCAAGTTTTTCCTCCACAGAACTTGTCCTTCTACATGCAAACCTACGACACTTGCTTGAACATCCCACGGCACAAACTTCCTGTGCCTTCACTTATGATTTCTCAAAGGTACTATACCTCCTGACATTTTCCACAACTTCTAATTCCTTCAAAAAATTCTTGCATGCACTCCTTGCGGAAAACCTTCAACCACGTCTAAGTGTTGAAGTCACTCGACTCTGCGCACGCCTGCAGTACTCTCTCGATGCTTCACTCAGGTTCGCAACCCTGAGACTTTACTTGGCCTGCACACTCCTTGCATGGATCCTGTGCCCAACTGCACTTTTGGGATGAATGAGAACAAAATCTATCTCTATCTGAACCCTTTGTCAATGCACTCCTTGCGGACACTTCAACTGCACTCCTTGCAGGAATTCTCTGGCTCAAATAGAGAAACAATTGAAACTCATTCCTTCACCCTTTTAGACTTCAATTCAGACATGAAATCATATACACGGCATATAAAAGCAAATGTATAACAGGAAGCAAACATTCATGAGCATATCAACATCAATACACAGAGAACAGAGACAAAACCATGGATTTGAATCAAAATCTTCTATTAATTCAAATATCTGTACATGGGTGTTCTTTCATAGCTCTCTGCATGCTCTTGCTCTTCCTCTGATAATGTTACAATATACAATGAGGGTGTCTATATCTCGTTTCCCTCTTGCGCTCTAAACCTATCAAATCTATAATTAAATTCTACCTACTTGCATTAACTATTTTAAATGCCTTCTATCTACTAAGGACGAGAGCTATCCGCTCAAGGTCCATTTACAATATACAAGTGTGCTTCATCTTAATTACTCATTTAAGATGGTGCAACAATTCCAAAGTGTTTTCAAAATTTGTGTTGGCTTGTCCAGCTGTCCAATTGCTTCCGCGTTGGCTCGCTTGACGTGGGAGATGCTCCTGCATCATTTTTCCATGCTTATTTCAATCTTAAAAAAAAAAAATACGGTTTACTTATTTGAAATTAAGATTTTTCATATAATTGTGTCTCCTTAATTAATTTATGGTTCCATACTTTTAAAATATAGTGGAAAACATCATTTTTAACACATTGTTTACCTTTACTTCAATAAATAGAAAATACTTGTCGTTAAATAACACTATTTTTTAATATTTAGCAAAAAATATACATTTTACCGCCATATATAATAAAAAAAACTATACATTTTGGTACCTATTCGTTTAAAATAACATGTCAAATAAAACATTTTTTATGGGCATAATTGAACAAAAAAAAGTGAAAATTTTATAAAAAATTAACATTTTTTTTCCATATTTTTATACATTTGAAGTAAAAAAATGACAACATTTAATAAATTTTTCCTTAGTATAGTGATTCACATACAAATAAAAGTAAAAAGAAAACAATAAAAAAGATTCATCATAAAACAACAATAGATACATATTCATTCTTATTTTAAAATTTGAAAGTCAAAACATTAGAATTATAGCTCATAAAAAATTTGCAAAATTGAGCATCGTCTTCAAGGGCATCTTAAAACTAATAAACAATATCATATATCTCAAATTCATCATTCTCAACAGGCGCATTATCATCTTCTTCGACATCATTTTGTGCTTCCATTGTGTCATTTTTCTCTCTCAATGGGTCTTTGATATTCGTAAGTTCTCCAAAGCGATCATTTCCAATCAATCCTCCCAATGGTATTGGAGGTTCCTTTGACATTTTTGCCACCTTTGATTCACTAAAATCTCCTTTCTTCAAGCCAACTTATTGCATTTCATCTTGAAGAGTTGGAATAGCATTAATTATTTGTTGAATAAAACCACATTGTGTTGGGTCACTTTCAATGGCTATGCAATTTCTTCCTTTCTGTAAGCAACACGCTAATGTTGTACCTAATCACCAAATACTAAATAAATAATGAAGTTAAATACTGTAAAAAGACATAAATTAAAAATAATATATGGTTGAAGTATGATTTCATAAATGTTAGATCATAATTCTTACATGAACCCGAGAACAAATCCAAAACCCAATCTCCTTCATTTGAAAATGTAGTATCGATCGGAGATGTGGCCTTTAGCTCCATGCAAATGCAACACATTATGTTGGGGTTGAACGAACGAAGTACTCTTCCGTTCAATCAAAAATCATGGGTTTATCTATCCCTTTTCTAAAGATCGGGGCAAAGATCTTGACCAACTGGGATTCTCTACAATATGTTATGTGCGGTAAATCGAACCTATTCTTGAACCATAGAAGTGGGAAGTACTACGGATATTCCAAATACCCAGAAAGGTCAATTCTCTGGAGTTGATCCATCCTAGCTAAAGGCGAACCTTTGGTTTGTTCTTTTTCTTATGATTTTTTATAAATGTTAACCATCTCTCCTTTCAAATCCTTTTCTCCATATGTTATCTTTCTAACCACAACATTGCAAACCAATAAACTATTAGGCTTCCCTCCATCCTTTACATAATATAATTATAAGAATCATCTTTTGTCTAGGTTGCAAGATGTACTCTCAATATCACGTGTAAATGGTTCTTTATTGGAGCTTTGAATATTAGGCGTGTACCTGTAAAATAAATAAGTGCAAATTTAATTAACATGTAAATTAATAAAATTGATTTCTAATCTTAATTTCTAAACATACACTTTCAATATCTTACCAAATAAGTTGCATCCTTGTCTTTTATTTTCCCTTGAAGCTTTATTGTACTAATCATTGTTGTGTTTCTGAATGAAAAACTAGAAATCTCCAAAATGGTGATGTTGTGACTTCCATAAATCCCATAACCAATTTATTGAAAGCTTTGTAAGTATAAGGCTTAGTATCATATCCAATGTTTTGCATATTATAACCATGAGGGATATCTACAATAACTAGGGAGTATTCTTTTTTAGGAACAATATTTGCAATTTGTTCATAATCACCTAATATCATTTTGTATTGAACAATGGTGAGCCCATTCCAAATTTAGTGATCATGGGTGTCATCAAGTTCAACAGTTTGAACACATCTCCTTCTTTCTCTTTCAAACTTGGTTTTTTGAAGAAAAAAAAATTGAAGGTTTCATGTACTCCATCTGCATTCTTCTTTGGCATCTTTAATGAAACAAGCAAACATATAGTTATATATCTATAACTATTAAAATAGAAATAAATTAACCTACAAGGGAATAATATGAATGTAATAAATCAACATACATTTTTGAATGCAACAAAAAATTGTTTCAACACTGTTGTAGAACTTGAATTTGGGTAGTTGAGTTTAACACCATCCCAACTTTCTTCATTCAACATCTTAACCATTTCCTCTTGTATTATCATATACACCTTGTGACTAAATAATAATAAAAAAAACAATGTTATAATGATACATATAATAAAATACTTTGAACATTGATATGTTAAACTGAGAAAAATAATTTTCTTGTCCTAACATTAATAAAAACAACTCAACAATCTTACATTTTAAATTCATCACGCATTTCTTCCATTGACAATTCACCCGACCTTACGAATGATAATATAGCTATGATAAGTTTCTCATCCTTCACTCTTTATCTCATTCTCCAAGCTGTTATAGTCATATCTTCTAGAAAAAAAATTATTTTAGGTCTTGTCTTACTTGTGCTACATATTAATGGTTTATCCTTATTAACTCTCTGATTTTTTATACTAATATTTTCTCATAGGCTAAAGATCTCATCTATCAAATCCCATACCTGTCCAGTTATGAATCTCAATTGAAAATAACTATCCGCGGCTCTAAATACATCACTTCCTTTGTTATTTTTTTCTTTTGCTTTTTCATTGTCAATTGGGAAGCCTATTTCAATACAACATTGCTTTTGAAACTTGGCATCAACATTTGATCTCTCCCCACGATATATTTCAGAAAACTCATTAAGGATCAATCTCACCCTTTGAATGAAATTCATGGATATTATGTATTCATTATCTATGTTATGATCTCGTCTCAATAACTTTGCTTTTGAATCTGTTAAACCAGTATAAATTATTCATTTGATTGTCTCAAAAAGAGGATTATTGAGATATTCTTGCATCAATTCTCTTCTAGCCTTTGCAGAATGATTTCCTCCAATCACATAATATTTGTAGTCAAAACATTTTGATCTATCAAATTCATCCCTCCTAAGAACTTCCATTGGGTCAACAAGAACTAGGTAGTCAACCACATGTGCATATGGATTGTACCTAATCATTGCTTTCAAATTGTGAATATGCAAGTGATGCGGTTTTCTACTTTGATATTTTTCTTGTCCATGTGTGAGTTTATAAAGTTGTTTTATATTCGATTAAAATGTATGTCCATCATCAACTAAGTTCGTCGTCCTTAATCTATTTTGAATGACATTTTGTGTTGCTTTCATAATACCATCCTCTAGATCAACACCTGGTGTTATTATTTCTCTGCTACCTTTAGGACTTTCAATATAATATTCAGAGCTAATGACGGCTTCTTCATCATCAAAAAAAATTGTTTTCTTCCTCTTATGATTTAAATGGGTTTCATCTAAATCAATAATTTATTCGTAATCAATAGGAATGGAATCATCCTCGACCATCACTCTTTTGTGTTTCTCTTGTTTATTCTTTTTGCGAGAAGGAGTGAAAACCCCATTGGGACTAATCTCAACAAAATCTTCATTTGGAGTTTCCTCATTTTCAAATGCAACCTTTTTAAGATTTCTAGAATGGGGACTTCTCTTTCTTCTTTCATGTTATTCTTTGTTTACTCTTGCAGCTTCAACCTATGTTACTTTTTGTTTCTTTTTCCTTCCTTCTTATGTCTTTTCAATATGAAAGACATTGATGACATCCATGATATTTTTCTCTGTAGAGTAAATCCCCACTAACATATGTGAAAGTCGTTCAACAAAATCTTGTAAAAATAAAATATAACATTTATGTGTTAAATAAAATTAAAAAATTAACATGATGCTAAAAATAATAAAGGATACAAAAATAAAAATAAAAAACTTGCATTGCCTTTCTCAATGTCTTCAATGATGGATGCACATAATTCTGTAAAACATTCATCCTTGTTATAATTGCTCAATTTTAAACAATATCTGAACTTGATATAAGTCCTAGCTTGTTTGACGAGTGCATAAACAATATCTATGTCTGGCACCAAATATATATATATCTCATAACAAGCCAAGTGCCTGATAATTTCCTCGCACGTGTTCAAACTTGACACAATACAAATATAAATTTTCTCCATTGTTGCCTTGCTTGTTTTTAACAAACCAAGAATATTTTAGTTTGTTTTCAAGTGTTGTGCTATCAAGTTGTTGCTGTAAAATTTAGGGTTTTTTATAATGTTTTCATGAAAAAATCTTATGTGATTCAAAGATGATCTTATAAATGTTTTTTTTTTGGTAAATGGTAAGAATTTAAAAAATAACTAACCTTTGAAATGTTAGATTCTCCTCGAAAGTCTTATCAATGTTTCTCCCTTGTAGATTGCTCCAAATTATTTAATGAATGTTGCCCAATATTTCACAGATGGTATAAATTATTGTTAAGTATAATGAATGTGGGATAAATAAAAAAGAAGAAGATTGTCTACATATATACCTAAAATTATATGGATCATTGCTAAGTTTAATGATTGTGGGATCAATAAACAAATATGAAAAATATTGTAATTAACAAGTAAATAACGAAATAAAAGAGTAAATGTTGTTTTTAATTTTGAAGGGAAAAAATTGGGGGGAGGGAGGGGGGGATTTTGGAGGGAAAAGTTCATTCTGCAAGTTATAAGATTATCATTGGGAGGGTGAGCATTTGTATCATTCTATGTTCTTAGTGAGAAGTGATGGCTTCGCCAGATAACAAAGATTTTATTTCTTAGGCATCAACAAATTGTTCGCATACCTCTTCTTTTGGGACTAGCAAATGCAATGGGCATGTTCGTAATGTAAATGAGGCATCATATTTTTCAGCTAGTCAGAAGTTTGATCATAGTGAAAACAATGTTATTCAGCATGTTCCTCAGGAAAATCCTAAATCAGAGGACTTTGAAGGCACCAATGATAAAGAGGAGAAATATGATGGTGATCAATATTCTATTTTCTTAGAGAGAAGTGATGGCTTCGTTAGATAAAAAAGATTTTATTTATGAGGCATCAACAAATTGTTTTCATATCTCTTCTTTTGGGACTAGCAAATGCGATGGGCATGCTTGTAATGTAAATGTTGCGTCGTATTTTTTCAGCTAGTCAGAACTTTGATCATAGTGAAAACAATGTTGTTCAGCATGTTCCTCGAGAAAGTCCTAAATATGAGGACTTTGAAGGCATCAATGATAAAGAGGAGGAATATGATGGTAATCAATTTGTCCAGCAGTTTAATAATATTGAAAATAATCAAAATGTGGGTCAAAGTGGAGACTATGATCAAATTTTAAATGATTGGGATGATAATTTTCCTCCAAGTGAGGATTTTCAAGGTACCAATGAAGATTTCCAAGGCACCAATGAATATGATGAAAAATTTCCCTCAACTGGAAATTTTAAAAGTAGTGAAGATGATTATGGAAATGGTGGGCACTCTTTCTCGAGTGGGGAATTTAAAGGCAACAATGTTGGTGATGATGATTTTCCTCCAAGTGAGGATTTCCAAGGCACGAATGAGGATGATGGAGAATTTCCCTCAAGTGGGGATTTTAAAAGTAGTGATGATGATTATGGCAATGGTGGACACTCTTTCCCGAGTGGGGAATTTAAAAACAACAATGTTGGTGATGATGATTTTCCTCCAAGTGAGTATTTTCAAGGTATCGATGAGGATGATGAAGATTTTCCTCCAAGTAAGGATTTTCAAGGCAGTAACGAGGATGATGAAGAATTTCCCTCAAGTGGGAATTTTCAAAGTAGTGAAGATGATTACACCATTGGTGGACACTCTTTCCCGAGTGGGGAATTTAAAGGAAACAATGTTAATGATGATGATTTTCCTCCAAGTGAAGATTTTCAAGATATTGATGAAGATTTTCAAGGCATTAAGTAGGATGATGAAGAATTTCCTTCAAGTGGGGATTTTAAAAGTAGTGAAGATGATTATGTCAATGGTGGACACAATGTTGATGATGATTTTCCTCCAAGAGAGGATTTTCAAGGTACCGATGACGATGATGGAAAAAATTTTCCAAGTAAGGATCTTAATGGCATTGATAGTCTTAAGGGTGATGATGATTTTCCTTCAAGTGAATATTTTCATGGAAGATCCAATGACATTGGTGATGATGGTAATCATTTTTCTAGTGAGTTTGATATTTGTATTATCAAAGATATTATCAATGAAGATGATTATGGACCTAGGAATGAAGATCATGTTCTCAATCATTCAACTACAACAAATCAATGTGATCGACATTCTCTTGTTCAGTTTGCAAACAATGTTTTGCTTGATATTCCTTCTAGTGATGAGGAAATTCCTTGTAGCGAGGATGATGAAATATTGGGGACATTGCAAAGAAGCATTGTGTCTAGGACCAGGACTAGACCTTTTTATATCAATCCAAATCATTCTAGTTATATAAGGTCTAGGAAAAAAATTCTCACTAAATCAATTTCCGTAAGTGAATTGATTTCAAGTGAATGTTGTCAAAAGAATTGTTTGAAAAGCATGGACTACATGTATGCCTTGAATAAAAGGAATACACATTTGTCAATGAATAAGAGCATGCAAAATTCATATTTGACGGGGTGCATGATATCCACCAAGACAGGATATGATTATTGCATTGAGAATCTTTTACTTTGCAGGAAGGATTTGAAAAAAAATCACTCAATTAACAATCTTTGTCTATCAAGAATCCAAACAAGGTTGGAAAAAGATCTTTCATTTTATTCAAAGGTACATCATGGATGAGAGAGTGGGCCATTAACAAATACTACATTGTCATGGATGTGTGACTTCTTTTCCAAACGTGGAGAGTGTATGCCAGATAGAGACACAATACATATCCCAGATAATTTCTCAAAGAGGGAAATCTATAACTTGTACAAACAATATGTTGAAGGTGTTGAAAAAAATGGTAATTTTATTACATATGCATATTTTACAAGAATATGGAAGAAGCAATTCAACAATGTTTGTATTCCTAAGAAGTCAAGGATGAAGATTTGCAGTGTTACTCTTAAATCAAGAAGAGATAAATTTGAAGGAGCAGAAACATGTATGTATTTACTATTTTTATTTTTTTTTAATTGGATAGTTATCAACTATGAAAAAATACAATCAATATTTTCATTTTATGTCATGTGTAGATTCCATAGTCAAAGCACTTCAAGAACATCAGAATCAACAATCAAGTGAAAGACAAAAATTGTACAAACACTGGAAGAAGTGTTATGATACTCCAAACAAATATTTAGGTATGATAATTGATGGCATGGACCAGAAGAAAACACTTCTACCACATTTTGTTCATACACAAAAAAAATTACAGGAAGAGAATTTCATTTAGTTTCACATGGTTAATTGTATGATTTTCAATGGAAAAATGTGTCCAAGGGTTTACTTCACAACTCCAAATATTCATAATGATGTGAACCTAACCATTACCATAATTCATCATGTGCTCACTCGTTGGTCTGACAATCTTCCTCAAGTTCTCTATCTACAGTTGGACAACACTAGTCATGAAATTAAAAATCAAATTGTGTTTGGATATCTAAGCATGTTTGTTGAACTGAGAATATTTCAAAAGGTGAAAGTTGGTTTCCTTCTTGTTGGACACACTCATGATCATATTGATCAAATGTTCAGTCGTTTTTCAGTAATATTGAAGAGGGAAAATGTTGGAAGCCTACCATCATTGATTGAATGTATTAAAAAAGCATACATTCTAGAGCTTGTTTTTCATA
This sequence comes from Picea sitchensis, assembly GCA_010110895.2. Classification (NCBI taxonomy): domain Eukaryota; kingdom Viridiplantae; phylum Streptophyta; class Pinopsida; order Pinales; family Pinaceae; genus Picea; species Picea sitchensis. The sequence goes on from SNQJ01S0042485.1 coordinate 127,249, forward strand.
TATTAGAAGAAACTGTTGACGTGCGAAGATTTATTCAAGGATTGCATGGTGAAGAAAAATGTATTGAGCAACTTAATGACATTAGCTTCCAACATCAATTTTGTTTCAAAAAAGTTGATCGGAAAACACTTATATGGGGAAAGCAGTTTTCAACTACTGCAGAATGGGGGTCTTCATCAGGTTTAACATTTTTGAAGTTCATTCTAGATCGTCCAATATTTGAATCAAAGTTGTTGTGTTTACAATCAGTTGCTAAAATACATAATGCACGGAGTCATAATAGAGATGTAGGTTATTTTGAATGGCTAAAAGAAATTAAAAAATTCCATTATAGATACATATGATTACTTTGATGTTGTTGATTCTGTTTGGTGTGAGTATTTTTTCAATGGTCAAAGTGACATAATTTCAAGCTCAACAAATGAAGATACATTTTTGAAGACTTCATTTCATTGGCCACAAAATATGCCAATTGAATCTGAAGAAAGAAACATTGTTGAACAACAAGAATCTCAAGGTCTTATTGAGTTTACACAAGCAAATGAAATATAAATGTATCTTGGTTCTTGAAGGTCACGTGCACAACGTGAAGCCATGGAAGACCTTTACAAGGGTTCTGTTATCACTCCAAGAAACTCCTTAGGGTTGTAGGCTAAGGATGCTTGGTAACTTAAGAAATCATGAATAATGAAAGTGTGGATCAATGGGATAACTGAGAATACCTAATGGGAAGACAACTCACAATGCAATCGAATGAAACAGTGCTTTTAGGAATCAATGACTAGACAGATTAATCTCAAAAGGTATGGAGAAAGTTGATCTAGATAATCAAATACAACAGTGTGTAGGATCATACAAGCCAGCAAGAATTCCTTTAGTTCAAGTTTATGAGCTAAATAAGAAGATGATAGTTCTTAATAGCTGAAATAAACTGAAATAAAGTATAGAACATGGAATAGATGAAGAAATATGTCATTAACAACAAAAGAAGACTGATTCTGTATTGAAAAATAAGTGTCTTAGTACAATAGCAAAAGAGTATCCCAAATTGAACCCATAGAGCTCCAAATGTCTTTGGCTTTATAGCCTTTTACAATCAGTTTCAGATCCTAAAACAATGGATCTGATATTCTAAAAATAGAGAGTCAAGACTGATATACAAAAGATAAGGAGAGATCCTCAAGATGAGGTCATCCTCTATCTTTTGGTCTTCAAACATTGGTTGAAAGTTGATGATGTGTAGCCTAGCCTTCCAAGGCTCTTTGATCTGTTCCTTTGAAAGTGGAATTCGAATTTGATGATGTGTGCCAAAAATCCCTATCATTTTGCCCTTGGAAATCACCAAATCTAGTCAAAAAATTCCCTTTTCACTTTCATATCCAAGAATGGCCTTTAGATTTTGATTTGATAATTCATAACCAGCTTATGAAGAAGGTTTCAAATCATTCAAACCAAAAAAATCCTGATCTGGGAGAAAATTTGGCTATTCTGGCCGTGACGGGCTTTCAACAGCTAATTTACCCGAAAATCTGCTCCTTAGCTGCTGAAAGGCGGAGCTTTCAACAGCTAACTAGTCATAATTCTGCCTTCTGCGTTGGTGAAAGCGCAGATTTTTTCAAAATCAAATTTCTCAGTCATGGAGAGCTCGTTTTGCATGCTTCAATAGTCGATCGACATCTACAAATCCTAAGCTTTCCAATGGTGCTTTCAGATCTTCACTTGGAGCTCAGGAAGCTATCAAAATTTTCCCTACAATATTAGGCATCGTTCTTACAAAAATGCCGGTGCATTTTTTATCGCTAACATCTGGCTCCAACTGGGATGGATACCTCCCTGTGAGGTCTCCAAGAACCTAGAAGACCTTGTGACTTTTAGTATTGGGACATGGACTCATTTAGCCTTTTCGGTGGTTAATGAGCACACACAGGCTCACCTAAACCACCGAAAACAGAAACTTACCCAAAAATCGAAACTGGGTGAATCTCGATTACCTGCAAGAGAAACAAAGACCTCAGGGCTTTGCTAAATGAAGCTCCTCCCTCTGTTTACAGCACTTCCAGTTCTCAATATGAGGTCAACAAGCACATCCACTATGACTATCTTCCATGATTAGGAGAGACATGAGGATTTTCACCAATTGCATATTTCAGCCTTCCAGAAACACAATGAGGAAACCAAGATGCACCACCACTAGAATTTACATAAGGTATAGAAGTAGGATCAAGGACTACAGTGATAATAAAAACTCAGGCTGTGAAGCTACCAACGGAGGGTGTTGTCGGTTGCAACTATGTCTCTGTAAACCTTTTCCGGATCGTGTATCAATACAGCAGCAACTTCAGATACAAAGCATTTCTAGATCCTCTGATATGTGCAGGTAGCCTTCCAAGGCTCATAGAGGTACTTTGATCATGATAGAATCGAATTTGTTATTTTTTGGCAAAAACAACTGATTCTGTGCCCCAAAAATAGGTGTCTAATCTGACTTTGACACCTCTTCAAACATCTTTATTCTTGTCTTTTTCCACCTATGTTGATTCTTTTGCAGATCACCAACCTATGCCAAAGTCATTTTCGTTTGTCTGCAATTCCTTTATCTGGTTGACATCAGTTTTGAATTCATTTAGCATTCCTTCACGTTGATGTCTACTTTTGCAAAAGCTTCCAGAATAAGTGCAGTGCTTTGTTGTTAAATATATCTCAAGATTCATGGGGAATAAATGGCCTTCTGTGCTAAATATGTACGGGTATAGTCCTTTCTTCACCATGTTTTTCCCACCCACAGCTAAATCAAAAAGAAGCCAGAAGTATTTAACTGTTTCAGCAAGAAAAAAGATTTCCATGAGATCATTTTGTTGGTGGGATTCTACATCTGCTATGTATGAATCGTAGTTACTGAAGACACAGTTTGAAAGGTGATATGAAACATAGAGGGTTTTCCAAATTTGGTAACCCTTTTACTGTAACTCATCTTCATGGTATAGATACGAGCCGAGGCCAAATCGAGCACATGCTCTTCGGAATGCCATTGCCTCCGCCACTTGCACAGGATCTTCAAATTGATTATCATCCAGGGATACAGTTCCTGATGACTCCCGATAGGCCTCTTCATCAGATCCCGAATTACATTTTATAGTCTCGTGATCTAACACAGGAACTGCAAAAGAATTAGAGGCAAGTGCTTCTAAGCAGCAAACTGCCCAGCTTCTTCAGTAAACTTGCCATTATCATTATCGGTGGTGAGATATTCAGAGTTCCCACATCTGGAACACTGTCGTCCTTGAACTGAGCAGGAAGAGTTGACACGTCAGGCTCGTGAGTGCCCTAGGGATTGAACTGAGAGAAGTCTGGAATTGTAAAACAGATTGTAGCTCATGCTGCAATGCCTCTATCTTTTGTCTTAGTAACATCTGTTGAATATTCAATATCCCAGACTAGTTATTCATCGCAGGATCAAGAGATTGTGAACTGGATGAAGGAACCTTCGAATCATTGTCCTGAACAACACTCATAGCTATAGGTTTCCCATTGTCTGGTTATCGTCGTCCAAGACATCAGATGCATTTACGTCCATTGCAGGCAATACAAAAGGTATGAGCATTAACAGAAAACAACACAATGCAATTGCGCTACCAATAACCAGCACCGCCTACCACAACTCCATAATTAAACCTCGAGATTGGAAACCTTATGAAGATCTAATCATAAGCATAATGTTAGAAAAGCAAATATCCACCGCTCTGTGCCGAAACAACAACATTGTTTATTAAAAAGACGGCCATTGTTATCTGACTGATCCGGAAAAAGAATGTTCTTTTCTGTTGAACCTATTTGTCTTACAGACCTCTTTTTGACTTGTTCGAATGCTTACACCAAATAGAACAAATTCAGTTTACACAGCGATTTCTGAGCTATCAAAAATGTTATTCTCAAGGCACAATGAACTGGAGACTCTCATGTGTCCCTCAAAATTAGGGATTATGTGTATGCAATAGACAGACAGACTTCCTTTTCCACGGATCACAGATTTTATATCAAGGTCAAGGTGTTATGGATAAATTCATAGGTGCGGACACTAACCAATCTCCCCAAGATCCACCTAGATCTGGAACAAAACGTGACAGAATACTACTCTTTCCCTAGATCTAACTATTGAATGGAACTAAGAGAAATGGATGAAGTACATACCTTATGAACGCTCTCCTTATGGAACTAAGAGAAATGGATGAAGTACATACCTTATGAACGCCCTCCTTAAATCTCTGTTGTTCCTCGCCCCGCTACGATGTTTCTTGTGGCAAGAATTGGACAACAACACAACCCAATCATAGCAAAAGCATTAATCTATTCAATATTTAGTCTATACATGTGATCAAGGAATCATGTAATAAGATGACATCATCATTATGTGGAAAGGGACATATTCATGTATTATATTAACCGAAAGAGAAATATACAACCCGAGCCTTGATGTTGTAGATCCTTTTCGATGGTTCCTAGCTTTGACACAATACTACCTGCTCGAAAGTATTAGAAGAAGTTGAAACACATATGATGACTTTACTGTTGTCTCTTGTCGGCCAGAGTTCAACCCTTCTCACACAAATTTGCACAAGTTCTCCAATCAATCTCTTGTTTATTCTTTTAGCTTCTTGCTTCTAACTTTTCCATGAGTAATCTTCAATATATAGAAGATTGATTAGTTACTCGAATAGAGGAATAATCCTAAAGATATTCAAGCTGATTTTCCCAACCATTCGAACTCTAACTCATCCTTCTAGAAGGATCGGAATTTACTCATTTTCCTCTTTAAAAACAAGTTCACACCTCGCTTTGGACACGCAGAGGTTCTAACCAACCGAAGCAACCTCGCGAAATAAAGCTTCAAGTAGAGAGTATATATGCACCGCGAACTCTTCCTAAAAATATGAAGAACCCCCGAGTCTGACTTTAAGCTCTTTTCATCTAATTTCTAAACATGGTGAAAAGATTGCCGGTTTACCCGCTTTCTAATTGCTAAATTACTTGAACTTATGCGTCCTTCGAGATATAGTTTAACCCTTTTCTACCGCTGGACTATTGTACGTAAAAGGTACTGAGAGAGTTCTCTTTTGAAAGTGTTTTTCCAAACTCTATAATCTTGAAAAACCTTCGAAGTTTCTATCTCCGGACTGCTAAATAAACATTGATGTAATTCCATAATGGGATCGAACCAATTCTTCTTAGGGTCTGCTAAAAATACCCGAGGGACTGGTCCGGCGATGAGCTTATATCAACAAGCAATATGTGATCCCTTCTGCTTGGCGTGTAAAAATAAAGAGGTACTGCCAAAGAATGGTGGGGAAAAATTTGGGAAAGGGATATGTTTCGCCTTTGAGTTAATTGGAAGCAAGAAGTGTCGCCTTTGAACATGACACCCTATTCATCATTTGAAGTCGGGTTTGGGAAATCCATTTATCTCTCATTCGGTTTGATTACTTAGGTCTTTCCTTGTGTCGTATTTGAGTCAATGCCGCCAAATCATTGGTCGTGGTCATCCATATGTTCAAGAGTTGTCCATTTGAAACCTCTATTGAGTCGGCCATCCTGAAGCATCCTTTCACTTTGTGTCGGCCATCCTCGTCCAAAGTCCAATTGTCGATACCGCTTCAATTCTTTCAAACTCGCTACTCATTTCGCGTCACCGATGGGGATATATCAAGGCCTCGCATCTGTTCTCACGGACATCATTACTATCCCGATTAAGACTTAGAAATTTTTAATACCTTGGAGCTTGCATGCCACAATGGCAGGTTTCCTCTCTTTTGACATTGGGTTTTCATTATTGATCCTTGATCGAAAGATTTCGTTGATTGTTCGACATCAACTCACGATTCACAGCCATGGATTGTACTCTATGGTACCTTGGGATTCATTTTGATCATTGGTGATTTCCCTCGCTATTGTTAACGGTTTACATTGTTGATTGGTAATCAAGTGGTTTCACCATGTTCGACTTCTACATACGTAATCACATGGTTAGATTCACACATTCAGACGACGGGATTGAAGAACCTGGATATTATCATTATAATCCAAAGGCGATGGAGTATGTATTATTTAGACACATAGATCCACTGCGGTATGTTTCTGCTGGCTATGTCATCTGATTGAAAATTTGTCGCACGTATCCACAGCATCTGTGTGGTCGTATATGTTATGATATGACTACGGGATCCACAGTAGGCTGATTGTATATGGCTTTGATTTATGATGTCATCACCATGATCCGAAGGGAATGCCTACCTCGTAATCGATACATATAATTTCTGTCATGCTTCATGTTTGTCTCGGATTAGATGCGCCCCCTCGGGTTCGGACACACATACATGGGTTTACAAAGTTCATTGACTCCACACCGTTCCACTCTCGACTTTGGGGGCATTGTTATCCACATTTTTGTTATCGAGATGATATTAGGATCATGTCATGATAATGAAGATCAAACTCTTTGTTAAGGACAATTTCCAGAGGAAGGTTACATTTGTCATTTCGTCAAAATCATATTTTGGGAAGAGTTCACAGGCAGCATATATACTCTCCCGCTGAAGCTTTATTTTCGTGTTGTCATAACCTCTCAAGACCGCGGTCCAAAGCCGTGGTGCTAACTCTTGTTTTAAAGAGAAAATGAGTACTGCATCCTTCTTAGAAGGAATCTTCTAGAAGGATGAGTTGGAGTTCAATGGTTGGCAAAATAATCGCCTCCAATCAATCTCTTTTGCTTATTCTTTTAGCTTCTTACTTTTTAACCTTTTCCATGAGTAATCTCAATATATAGGAGAAGATTGATTAGTTACTTGATAGAGAATAATCCCCCAAGTTATCCGAAAGTCAAGATTTTGCCAACCATTCGAACTCCAACTCATCCTTCTAGAAGATTTTTCCTTCTAGAAGGATCGAGAATTTACTCATTTTCCTCTTTAAAAACAAGTTCGCACCCTGGCTTTGGACACAGTGCGAGAGGTTCGCAATCCAACCGAAAGCAACCTGCGAAAATAAAGCTTCTCGCAGGAGAGTATATATGCAGCCTGCGAACTCTTCCCAAAATATGATTTTGAGGAAATGACAAATGTAACCTTCCTCTGGAAATTGTCCTTAACAAAGAGTTTGATCTTCCATTATCATGACATGATCCTAATATCATCTCGATAACCAAAAATGTGGATAACACAAGGGTATAGCTTAATAACTGACTATGATTCAACATACAGAAGCGGATATCTAGTCAAGTATGAAACCAGATTTTGACAAGATAAAAGATCTTCAAAGCTTGACAAGTTTTGAACTGTGACTCAACAATAGTAGGAACATTCAAATAATAGTTATGAGTTAGAGTTATGCCTGTGTATTAATTTCGACAATCAGGGAATGACTAATCAGTGTAATTGGAAACAAACTCAAGAGTTATCAAGAGAGTGGAGTTCAATAATCAATGACATCCTAAACAGACCGAGAGTATAGGTGATATCCATTCAATTAAGGCAAAGGCTAGGCAAGAATAATGACTCAACTGACCTGTTAACAGATTTTGAGGCGACAATTGCTCGAGCTTTGATCATAGAAGCAGAATTTAAACCGTTCAATAATTGAAACGCATACCTGTATGATGAGTTAGCTCTGTAAACTGAAGTTTCGACCATCTGTTTGGCGCTTCGATCGAAGCTGGAGCTGAGATTGCGTTCCTGGATGAGATATTTATGGCCATTTACCAACAATTTTGCCATTCTTTATTCTCCTGAAAGCCTCCTTCATTTTCCACGCGGCCCAATGCCTTCAATCTGTCAAATGTTTCAAACAAACGCAGAGATTTCACCTGCGCGATTTTTGGAATCTGAATCTTTGAGATATTGGTAGCTAGTTCATGTAGACTTTAGCAAGATTCAGATATTTCTTTCACTTTGATAGCCTAATTCTCGGCCATTTTGACTTTATCTCCTTCTTCATGTGGGCTAGCAGGCTTCAAATGTTCTGGGCCTCCACACATGGCTCTTCAAAACAGAGCTCGAATGTATAAAACTCTTCCACCTCAGAAAGGTCTGGCCAAGTATCAAACCTGAGTCACGAGAAAAAGAAGAACAAACCTCACTCAGATCATAATAGTGGAAATAGAAACCGTGGAAAATCACAGCTCTGAACCTGAAACAAAAGGGTATGTGGAGAAAGCCATGGAGGATTGAATCTAGCAGTCGGGCAAGGCAAGCCAAGGCGAATGATTTCAACTGTGGACAATGTGAAAATGCAACATCAAGCGAACCAGTGGTACCGGGCTTCCCAAATTCAACAATCTTGTAGGCATCATTATATTGAGCTGTAAAAATGACAAGCCAGTCATGCAGTAACAATCTGCCCTCCTTCACACCTTGCTCCTATAGAGCCCACATGAACCTCAAGTGCAACACATGTAGATGCAGAGGAAGATACATTATGTGTACCCACTGCAGAAGAATGCTCATGTTGGATACCATAAGCAGGACCAGCACTGTTATCTATGGGAACATTTGAAGTTAATTTCTCTGATGGAACAGACTCAGACCATTTTGTCACATATGAGGAAGAACCCCCAGACTTTTTCACTATACTTAACTTAGCCATGGATTTGCATCTCATAACCTCATCAACTGCAGCTGCAATACTTGGTTCTTTAAAATCATCCCACAAGGCATACAACTGACCAAGATTAGCAGAGGCATTCTGACTATGAACAGGACTTTTCTGCCAATGATTTTACAAGACCTTTTGAGATTCCTACATTATCATTGTCTAGAGCTTGCTCTCTTTTTAGTTGTTGCAGGTGCTTTGCATACCGTGTGGCAAGCAATGTACAAAGATTCATCAAAGCTTTCATAACTGTTAGTTCATGCTTGAAAGAAGCAATTCTTCTCGGCAAATCTCCGGAGGAGTTGGCAAACCAGGTATTGCAACCCAGTCAACACGATGAAATCGAGCCCCCAAGGATGCTATGTATCTTGCATAGCTAGTAATCAAAGATCTCTCTAAACTGTCAGTCCAGGTAAATCGTCTCTTTCGCATAGGCTTCAGCCTTGACAGAGCACTAATATGATTAATAAATGTGTCTTCATTGTCATCTTCTTCATCATCTATCCCTACAACTTATTCAAACTGTAATAAAATGTTGAACACAAGTTCCTGCTGCAAACTACTAAACTGAAAAGGATCTCCTRCTCGATGAYGAGCTTATTTTCTATCTATTCCTACTCTAACCAGTAAAGGYAGATTGATCAAGTAAAAYTGAATTTCCAATGAAGCCAAGTAAGAAACTGACTTACTGATATCTTGTTTGATCTTGACTTGAAAAATATTAGAAACCATAACATACAGAAATGGAGTTTGATAGGGCAGCAGAACCAACCTTCCTTCAAAGACAGATTGACATATGTTCTACTCAAAGACTCACAATATTCATCAAAAGGATCAGCCAGGCTGTAAAGAAAAACCTCTTCCTGTTGTTTGAGCTGAAAATCAAAAAATCTCTGGGTATTCTTTTTCCCATGAAGACTGGCACTTTCAGCTATCCGTAAATCTGAAAATTGTTGTAGACTGATTTCTGTACTAATCATGGATTGTTTGATATCTGCTGCAAATTCTAAATCAAGAATGATAAGTATCGATGGTGAAGGAAAGAACAACTGCTTCTGAATTTCTTGGGATACTGAATTTATATCAGCAACTTCTTTATCAAAATCTGAAGCCTCCTTAAACCCATAGTCAAAACTATAAGAGACATTCGAATCAATGACAAATGTGTCTATAATATGACTATCACCAACATCTTTACAATTAGAAGAAATACTAACTAAATGTTGGATGTGGAATGCAGATTCTTTACAACAGTTATCAAAAATAAGATCAGTTGAGTAAAATTTCTCGTAATATGAATTGAAGGCCACATGAAAATCCTTCAGAGAATGGATACTAAGATTAGGAAGAGAATGACACCATTCACGAGCATTTTCTTCTAAAGAAAATTTGAACAGCTTGATCAAGACATCTTCGTGAACAAAACCATGTTCAAGCATGCACTTATGAAAATTGAATAAGTGCTCACCAGGATGATCATTCTTGCTTCATCTGAATCTCAGAAGATAATCATCCCATTCAATTATAGTCGGCACTGGATGTGGAAAACCGGCTATATCTGAAAAATCACAGAAAGCGTACCTCTTAGCTAAGATCTTTTCCATTTCATACCAGTGGAGTCACCAATAGATTTCTGAACAATGGAGTCGCCACTGAATCCGTCCTTCATGGAGCCGCCAGATAGATAATTACAACCAAATGATGTCCAAGCTTTGTCTATCATCAAAGCTAGATCTTGTCGTCTCCCAAGGAAGCTGAGCTTCGATCTCCTCTCCCCGGCAACGGCGGCATTTTGTTATCACTCCAAGAAACTCCTTAGGGTTGTAGGTTAAGGATGCTTGGTAACTTAAGAAATCATGAATAATGAAAGTGTGGATCAATGGGATAACTGAGAATAGCTAATGGGAAGACAACTCACAATGCAATCGAATGAAACAGTGCTTTTAGGAATCAATGACCAGACAGAGTAATCTCAAAAGGTATGGACAAAACTGATATAGATAATATAATCAAATACAACAGTGTGTAGGATCATACAAGCCAGCAAGAATTCCTTTAGTTCAATTTTATGAGCTAAATAAGAAGATGACAGTTCTTAATAGCTAAACTAAACTGAAATAAAGTACAGAACATGGAATAGATGAAGAAATATGTCATTAACAACAAAAGAACACTGATTCTGTATTGAAAAATAAGTGTCTTAGTACAATAGCAAAAGAGTATCCCAAATTGAACCCATAGAGCTCCAAATGTCTTTGGCTTTATAGCCTTTTACAATCAGTTTCAGATCCTAAAACAATGGATCTGATATTCTAAAAATAGAGAGTCAANNNNGATTTACAAAAGATAAGGAGAGATCCTCAAGATGAGGTCATCCTCTATCTTTTGGTCTTCAAACATTGGTTGAAAGTTGATGAAGTGTAGCCTAGCCTTCCAAGGCTCTTTGATCTGTTCCTTTGAAAGTGGAATTTGAATTTGATGATGTGTGCCAAAAATCCCTATCATTTTGCCCTTGAAAATCACCAAATCTAGTCAAAAAATTCCCTTTTGACTTCAATCTCCAAGAATGGCCTTCAGATTTTGATTTGATAATTCATAACTAGCTTATGAAGAAGGTTTCAAATCATTCAAACCAAAAAAATCTTGATCTGGGCGAAAATTTGGCTATTCTGGCTGTGACAGGCTTTCAACAGCTAATTTACCCAAAAATCTGCTCCTTAGCTGCTGAAAGGCGGAGCTTTCAACAGCTAACTAGTCATAATTCAGCCTTCTGCGCTGGTGAAAGCACAGATTTTTTCAAAATCAAATTTCTCAGTCATGGAGAGTCCGTTTTGCATGCTTAAATAGTCGATCAACATCTACAAATCCTAAGATTTCCAATGGTTCTTTCAGATCTGCATTTGGAGCTCAGGAAGATATCAAAATTTTCCCTGCAAGATTAGGCATCATTCTTACAAAAATGCCGGTGTGTTTTTTATCGCTAACAGGTTCAGTACATGATATTAAGGAGGGTAGCATGATTGCAGTCTTAGCGACTGAAGATCCACATGGTTATACATTCTGGACTGCAAAGGTTATAAAGATTGAGAAAGAAAATGAAGATGTAATTGCAATTGAAGTGCATTGTTATGCAACAGGTACACACCCATTCAATGGTGTCTACAAGCCAGACATGGTGGTTTAAAAACATGTCAATAGAAAGAGAAAAAGACATGGTCATAATACAACTCGTAGTAGCACTGACCTCTCAAAATTAGAGGATCTTGACATACTTGTTTATGACTTCAATTTGACAAAGAGAGGAACTCTTCACTCTAGGACAATGGAGATTATCAAGAGGTTGTTGCCACAAGAAATAACTACAAGATGGGAGTTTGTTGAACCTAGTCGTAGATCTAAAATGGTTTTGACATCTGAAATGCTGGGCATGCATGTAGACTCAGATGGTGCATTCATTGACAATAGAGAAGAGTATGGATTATCTACATCTTCATCCAATCGTTTATCTGAAGACAATGTAGACTATGATGGTATTTCATAATCCATGAGTTAATCTGAATAAGTGTATGAGACATTTTATGTATCTTTAGTCCATATGATGTTTGTATGGTAACTACAAATGAGCATTGAACTTACATATGATCTTACATGAAGTTATGAATCATTTCTATGTTTTATGAATTATATGTTTTAATTATGGAGAATATAATAAAATTTCTTGGCTCATATGTTTTGAATATGGACAATGTAACAGTACTTTTAAGAAATAATTTATATTTCATTCAATGTAACTTGTATTTATTTATTTCTATTAATAAATAAATAAAAATTAAAAAGAGATGTTGAATTTTTAAAGTATAGGATGATATTTTCATGGAATTATGTATTATCTTGTGATTTGAGTGATAAACTAATATTTAAAAAGTAAGCATTTAAGGGTTGATTTTATGATTTTGTTTATAGTAATAATGATTTATTTTACCACCTTAAAAAAAATGTGTCATTTTAATACCCCAATTTTAGAATGGGTGTTATCGGTAGCAGTACTTTTCAATTTGATGGTTGATTTTGAGGTTTTGGTTTTAATGGTACCAACTGCTAAAAATATGATTTCAAATTATCTGTAATTTTAACATTTTGAAAAAAAAAACATTTTTCTTTATGTAAGATCATTTTTTTATTTAGATGTTGATTTTAAGGTTTTTCTAAGCCATTGTATGAATGTTGAAGACCATGGTTGAAAACTGTTGTAATTTTGACCCCGTTTGAAAAAATGGTGCTACCGGTAGCACCACTTTTTGATTTGGGGGTTGATTTTCATGTTTTTTATGCAAATACATGGATTTTTTGGGCCAGGGTTCTCATTTTGAGGTCACAGTTCTCGCTAAGTGAATAACTTTGTTAAGGGAAGATAGCGATGATGAAAAAGAATCGTTCTCCATGACCATGGAAACAAAGCATGCTGATGAATAAAATGAAGATAATTAGAAAGAAAAAACAGATTCAAAAGAAAAATATCTTGAAGTAGAACTTGTTAATTCCTTAGAAGAAATAGGCAGGCTTAGGAAAATAAATATAAAGTAGAAGGAACAATTGCAGAAATATGAAGAGGAGGATCATGATCTTGAAGAAACAAAGAAGACAATTATAATCCTGAAAACTCAATTAGAAGAGGCAAAAAGAATATAAGAAGTGGTGAGAAGCTATCTAAAATAAAAGGAAGAAATTGCAAGAAGCTAGAAGCTGAAATTGTTTTCTTAAGAAAGGAACTAGAGAAAACCATTGATCGATTGAATATAAGCTTGAAGTTTGGAAAGAGTATCGAAATATTAGATAATATTTTCAGTTTCCAAATGTCACCATTCATCAAGATAGGTCTTGGCTATGATGAAAAACAAAAAACTCTCGAGGGAGATGCAAGCACCAAGGTCACAAAGCCATCAGAAAAGAAAAATGAAGAAAATCCTAAAAGCTATGCCAATATTCTCAAAGGCTCGACCAACAATGAAAGCAACAATAGGAAAGGCAATGATGACCAACAAAAACTTGATTCTTCTCATAAGAATAACAAGAATGAGTTCGGAAGAGTTGTTCCACCAGGAAGGCCTTTCACAAACTGGTACCAAAATCTCTTTCTTGGCTATTGTTTTTTCTTGCAACAATTTTGGTCCTAAGGCAATAGATTGTAGAGCTTATGAAAGAAGTTATCATGTGAGAGATAGAAATAGAGGTTCTTATAAGACCTCAAAGGATGACTATGTGAGCAACAAAACCATAAGGTCTCATGGGTTTGCTAACAAAAACTACAATTCATTTGCTCCTCTACTTGATTACAATACTAAATGTTATAAGTGCTAACTATGGGCACATAGCACATTAATGTAGAAGTAACATAGTAGGACCTCCTAAACAAAATAGAGAAGAAGATATTCTTTCCAAACATAAAAAAGAAGACCCAAAGGTTTGGAAAAGAAAACAAAAGCAAGAAACATGGAGAGACAAAATTGTTTGTTATGAGAAAGGATGTGATAAGCTAGGTGAAGATGGTAGGGAGATTCATTATTTTGATTCTCACTTGAAACATGTACAACATATTTCTATAAAAGGTAAGGCTAGGAAATTTCCTTATGAAAATGGAAATTCAAGTTTACAATACTCTTACGGACAAGAGAAGTCATCTGATTGGTCCTTGCCATAAATGAATGTGGAGGTAGAAAAAAATGCAAATAAATTCAATACCAAAGCTTCACTCGATTGAGAATACCAATGCCATGACTTTTGACTAGAAGGTTTGATCAATAAGAACATCAAATAGAAGGATCAGTGTTGGATACTTGTAGCAAAGATAACCTGGATAATGATTAGTTGCAGATGTACTTTTAAATTGCATATTGGAGTGCTTGAAAGGAAGCACAAGCTCAAGGGCAACATCCTTTTGTCATTGATGTCAAAAGGGGGGAAGTTGCATACAAAGGAAGATTTGCATACACAAGGAAAGTTGCAAACAAAGGAAGATTTGCAGACACAAGGAAAGTTGCAGACAAGGGGAGTATCATAATTGATTAAGGGTTGTCATCAATGACAAAGGGGGAGATTGTTGGAAATATTGTTTTCATTGATGTCAAAGACATGGGAGACTACAAATGTCCAAGATAAAGATTGCAAGATGGAGATTGTTGGAAACATTGTTTTTGGATTATTGATGCTCAGATTGGATACCCTATCTTTGAAGGATATTTTGTTGAAATAATGTAACTGCGAAGGGCATTCTTATTATTTTGTTATTGGATTAAATCCCCATTGTGGATTAATCATGTCATTATTATTATTTTTATTATTAGATTAATCCCCATTGAGGATTAATCAAGTCGGTAATTGTATAAATTACGTGTGTATAAGGGCCAATCCCCTTTTACTTGAGTTAGTCGTAATTGATATAATGTAAAGAATAAAGTGAGCCCCAACCCGGTTATATTAAGAAAGGGTGGTTAATTAAAGGTGGATTTACCCACCCAGATTGAGAAGTCGGCCCTTCCATTGAAGAGACATCTCCTTTTAGTGCTTGCCAGTTAGTATAAATAAGAGGCTAGGCACTCCTCATTTAAACACACACTCACTTGCTCATGATCTTATGAGGGAAGTTGACATTTCAAGTTGGTGAGAGGAAAGAAGGGTGGTGCATCTCTTGGAGGATTTTTACATTGGTTGAGTTATCTCTTGAACTCTTGATAAGCTATGATAGGAAGTTTCTTGGGTTTTCTTCCTAGGGTTTCCAGGGATAAATCGATTAATAATACATTGTGGATGTGTATTTCGGTGATCTTGTTCATATTATGCTCTTATCTTATGAAATGCAAAGAGCCCATAATATCGACATAAAACATTAACATGGTTTGAGCTTGACTGAAGAAAGCCTGTCTGCGAAGCGATCGTATTCTAGGGGTCCAAAATTAGGGTTTTTGGAAAAGAGAGTGTTTTCAACAATCTACCACCATAGAAGTTGCGCCCTCCCCCAATGATCAATTTAGCGCCGTAACTTTTCAGTGGCTAGATCTCGAGGAAAGTGAAACCTAGTTTCACAAAGTGCGAGAAAACCAGAAAACGGTACGAAGTACCAAAGGTACCAAAGTACGGAAGTACCGAGGAAAGCCAAAGCACCGGATCCATAAAATCACTTGACGAGTTTGAGGGTAAAATTTGGATTTTTGAGAATTACAGTACACCCGGCATACTACGCCTCATTTCAGTAGCATCTATCCCACAGATCGATTTTCAAAATTTGAAGTTTGAAAATTAGGTTTCTCATAAAACCCTAAGTTGCGGTCAGATCTAGAACGGATGCGATTCGCGGTACTGGTATTGCGATTCAAGTAGAACCGATTTTGATCACTCTTGAAGTTTTTGGTAATGATGTTACCATTGCTACGGTCGGAACCCACTTACACACCAAATGTTATGCGAGGTATGTACTCACATATGGTATGGATTTAAACCCTAAAAGAGTATTTCGCGAGGAGGGATCTTTTGCCATAGATCTGGAAGGATCTTAGGATCTAGCACTTTCAGAGGAATGATGCAATCCAAGTGTGATTACTCTAATATGCATCTATTTGTTATGAAATTATCTACGATGGAGTGTTGCATGTTTGAAAATTTATGGTTAAGGTATTAGAAAGGATTAAAAAAAAAAGATGATCATAGGAAAAACATTCTCTAACCTAACTACGTCAAGTTAGTATTGTCTTGGAAATGCAGAAGATAGGTTGAAGAAAGCACTCATCGCTTGAAGGGGACCTGGATGAAAAGCAAGCACTCACACTTGGGGACAAGACTCGGGTTTGATTAATCAAGATTCAAAGGTACACATGACAAAGTAATAACTTTAGTTGAGATAGCAATCGTGTTAAGTATTATACTTGATAATGTGAGAATACTTTGTTTGATATATTTAACACCTCCTACAGGAGAAACCTGGGTGTGTTAGTTTCAAATTTCCATTGAAGAATGCTTGGTCCACAACTTACTATGAGTGTTGACCTCATTTAATATTATTCATACCTTTAAACTGCTAAATTATAAGTAATAAGCTCTGGGAACTCTTGTTAGGTGCTATTGCTTTATACTGTAAAAGGATATTATTCTTGCTTGTTGTTTTGTTGACCTTGCTCGAGGTCATAGGGGCTATAGCGAAGGTTCGCGAGAGAAGGCAACGTGCTAAAAGAAGAAATCACATAAATGAAGCAATCATCGATGGAAAGAAGGTGGGTCACTCAGTTGCCATGACCCATGCTATTGAAGAATCAATGTGAACTCTAGAGATTAAGCTCACATCAATTACAAAGGCACTACCATACATATGCAAAGTTGTCTGGGTTACGAGGCGAAGGTGATCATGAAAGTATCACGATGGATGTGCACAAAGGGAAGAACATCAAGAACCCATTTTTTGAAGAGGACAACAAGGCTGAGGAGAGGAGTCCTAGGAACTCATTCATTAGGATGTGTAATAATGACCCCAATGCCATCATCCTCCATTAGGTGTATGCACTAGGCTGGATATATTTGAAGTAAACAACAAGATCAAAGTTTCAAAGCCTTGGTAGAAGTCTCCAAAGAAGATTAAGATACTGGGTCGGAATGTAGGAGAATATACCTTAAAAGAATTCATGAATATCTGCCAAGATGTTGGGATCAAGATCCCACAAAAAACGGTGTAGCTGACGGAAGGAAGCGAGAACCATGTTGGAAGTTGTGAAGATGAAGATCTTCCTACGTGCTTATGAGTGACGGTGTCTTGATTGCTTATGGAACCAATTATCCACATAAGCATACTTGGGTTCTAGCCAGGAAGAAATGCCCTCGGAAAGAAATATTTGTGGGATACTATGAGGTATCAAGACTAAAATGCATACACGGTCGCATAGCCATGTGAGATCAACGAGGGTATGTGACTTTTGATGAAGATGCAGCGGTTAAGAAATCGAGAAGATGCCGACTTGAAGAGGTATGTGAAGAGAACCCTGTAAATCCGGAACTGACGAATCAGTGAGAAGCTCTAGAGTTCTGCGAGAGAACACAGCAAGGAAATTAAGTAGCTTCCCACGTGAAACTCTTGAAGATCATACCTTGAAGTTCAAGACCTCCTGGATGACCTTCTCCCATAAAGCCTGCTTGGGAAAGAGAAATTATACAAGATGATGGTGTTAAAAGGAACCCGCAGGAGCCAGTGAAAGACCAAAGCCATTCTCCAGTTCCGCGGCTTTGATGTGCAATCTACTTGATAAGAAACCTACATGTTTTGAAGAAGCCATCGAAGAAGAAGGAATGGGAAGATGCCATGGCAGGAGGAATCTGATCCATAATGAAAGAGCAGTAAGGGAAACATTTCCCAGTTCGAAGAAAAAATATGGGGTATCCTACAGATGGCTCTTGAAGATAAAACATGTTGTTGATGGAAATGATGATGAAATATAAGCCAGTTGTCACTCGTGGCTTTCTTTAGAAGGAAGGCATTATTTAATGAAGAGACATTAGCTCACGTGGCTAGATACACTTGATCGAGTCATTATAGATCTTCTTTGCCAAGATGAAATCGTACGCACGGATGGAGCGTGAAGAGCGACTTTCCTGAATGGTGTTTTCGAAGAGGAAGTGTATATAAAAGCAACCCCAAGGATTCGAGGTTGAAAACAGGGAGATCTCATATGCTTAGATTGAAGAAATCCTTATATGGATTGAGGCAAGCTCCCGGAGCTTGAGCCATGGCATTATAGGCAGGTTTCTTGATGAGCTTGGGCTTTACCAAAAGAGTAAGCGATTCTATCTCTACTTCAAGATCATGGATAATGAACCGATAATACTATTAATGTATGTGGATGACATTCTTAACTGGAAAGAAAAGCTCATCGTTGAATACAAGCGAGACTTGTCGCGAAATTTGAAATGAAAGACCTTGGCCTAATGCATTATTTCGGAGGTCTTGAGGTATGGCAGAGAACAGAGAGAATCTTCAGCAACCCGAGGGGAAATTACCGTTCGAAATCCACAGTTGACATGCTTTCAGTAAGTCCATGACCACACCCATGGAAGCAAAGTACATGGTCGATGCCCGTCAGTTGATAGATACCACTCTGTCTGAGGGCAGTTGGATGTTGATGTACACAGCCGAACACCGGAACCGGACATCTATTTTGCGATGAACACCTTGGAGTGGTTTACGGCGGTGGAGCCGGGCGTGTTCATTTTAGTGGTACATGTGATGGAGTACCTTAAAGATTTCTGTGGTTATGGTCTCGGCTATGATGGAAGTCATGATTTCACATTTCGATTGGATATCTTGATGCGGATTGGGAAGAGCGTTGCTATGAAGAAATCGCACTTAGGATGTTGATTCGGTTTGAGATCAACTATGATCTTCGTGGCCCGGTAGGAAGCAATCAGTGTTTCTCTCGACGCAGTGAGCTGATTACATCGATGCATGTTAGCTGGTATATGGCCCGAAGTTGTGAGTCTATTTGATTTGGAGATAGAAGCCTTATGGCGATTCTATGTGATAATCAAAGTACGTATTAAAATGATAGAGAATCACATTAACCACTGACGGTCGAAGCACATAGAAATCAGCTATCATTTCATCCATGGGCATGAATGCGAGGGGCCACGAAGCTCCGATTACATTATACCGGATGAGCGAGGTTGTTGATGTGATGGTAAGCCTCTATCTGGAGTGTAAAGTTGTACTTCGAGATAACGGTATTGTCAGAAGGGACCTTCCACGAGGTAGATGTGATTCCTTGTACGATACGTTGTTAGAGCGTAAAGCAAGATGAGTTAATAACCGACCGGTTGTTAGACGTAAAGCATAGCGTTGTTGATTCCTTGCTTATCACCTAGTTGTCAGACGTAAAACAAGATGAGTCAATGCTTCTGAACTCGTTGTTAGAAGTAAAACAATATGAGTCATTGCTTCTAACCTCAATGTTAGATGTAAAGCAAGATGAGTTATGCTTCGACCCAGTTGTTAGACATAAAGCATAGATGTCGTTGGTTTCCTTTAACCCCGACCTAGTTGTTAGGCGTAAAAGCAAGATGAGTCATGCTTAAACCTGGATTGTTAGGCGTAAAACGTAATCATTATTCACTTGCCGACCTCGTTGTTAGATGTAAAGCAAGATGAGTTATGCTTGACCCAGTTGTTAGGCATGTAAAGCATAGCGTCGATGATTCCTAAACGACCGCGTTGTTAGGCGTAAAGCAAGATGTTGATGTGTTCCTTGCTTGACCTAGTTGTTAGGCGTAAAACAAGATGAGTCTTGACCTAGTTGTTTGACGTAAAGCATGATGATGTGATTCCTAAACTTATGACACAGTTTGTTGGGCGGTAAGCCCGAATGTTGATTCCTTTAACCCGACCTACCGTTGTTAGGCGTGAAAGCAAGATGAGTCATGCCCGACCCTAGTTGTTAGAAGTAAAGCATGGCGTTGTGATTCATCTAAACGACCCTGGTTGTTAGGCATTAAAAGCGAAGATGATAATATTACTTGCCGACTGGATTGTTAGGCGGTAAAACGAATGTAGTGACAGCAGGCTACGGCTTAGCGGATTTGTGACATTGAGCTAGTGTAGTCTTGTGATGTGATGTGGCCCGATGCTGAGCCTGACTTAGATGTGACATTGATCTGGTATGAAATGTTGGTGTAAATGACCTTGTCATGTTGAGGCATCATTTTTATTGATACGTATTTGATCACCGAGATGATGATAGCATTCTTTTGAGAATGATGATGTTGGCGATGAAGAAAACTTCGATGACTCATAAATGTGCTTGAACAATTGTTCAAGATAATATTGGCGATACTGTCCTCCAAATGCCACAGATGGTCACAAACCTCTCGCTGATGTTGATGGTGATGAAGAATACCCTTCTTGTTGGGGGAGTGTTGAAACCAATGTGTAACTGTGGAGGGCATTCTTATTATTTTGTTATTGGATTAAATCCCCATTGTGGATTAATCATGTCATTATTATTATTTTTATTGTGAATTAATCCCCGTGAGGATTAATCAATTCGATAATTGTATAAGGACCAAATCCCCTTTTGCGGATTGGTCATGGGAGCGATATAATGTAAAATAAGAAGTCGGCCCGGCGGTTATAATGGGGTGATTTAATTAAAGGTGGATTTACCCACCCGGTGTGAGAGTAAATACTGCCCGGATGGTGACTCTTCACGATTGATTAGTATAAATAAGGGCTAGTGCCTCACTTCTATCACATACTTCACTTGCTCATGATCTTATAGGCAAGTTGACGACTCAAGTTGGTGAGAGGAGAGAAGGGTGCATCTCTTGGAGGAGGATTTTGTATTGGTTGAGTTATCTCTTAGACTCTTGATGGTATTTATGATAAGGAAGTTTTGTGAGTTTTCTTCCCACTAGAGGGTTTCGGGGATGTAAATGTTGGGTTTTCTTCCCCTAGAGGGTTTCCCAGGATAAATGTTGTGTCTATTGTGGATGTGTATTTCTCAGTGATCTTGTTCATATTATGCTCTTATCTTATGAAATGCAAAGAACTATAATATCAGCATAAAACATTAACATATTTTACCCTAGATACCTACTCAAATGGGAGCATAGGTTATATGATTGGAAATTTTACTCCAATACCTCTCCAATAGTATATGGCATTCCCTCTAACTCCCTAGAAATGAAGAGATATGAATTTTTTCGTCCGACAACCCAGCCATAAAATTTGGTCGACTCAACCAACCTTTACAGGTAAGCCCCAAAAGTGAGGACAACAATATTATAAATACATGACATATGTGTGCATTTGTAGTGAAACCAAGCAAGAGATCAAGTCTGAGGTGAGAAAAAGTGATCTGAGGTGCGCTAAAGGAGTCAGGGTGTCTTTTCAGGATCCAAATGTGTGTAAGAGAAGTCTGAGGGATTTTCTTATTCTTAAGGTGCACTATGAAGGATTGAAGGTTTGTGATGGTGCAATGTGCTTTGTTTTGAGGTCGTGATGTTGCAATGTGTGCTATTTTGAGGTTGTGATGTTGTATTCTGGGATCATATTATGGGAATGATGTTATGAGGCTTGTTAGGGCATGAAGGCTAAATGTGACTAAGGTTTGAAGCCATGTCCAAAGAATGAAGCACACAGGTGAAGTCAGAGGTACTCTATGTATGAAGATATTGGATTGGTGTCTACATGTATCTTGTTGAGTTGGTGCTCAGGTGACGAGATTGGTGTCTCAAGTAGGTTGGTTCCAGCAAGTATTGTAATAGTAAGTTGGTGCCTATAGGTGTTGTTGAGTTGGTGCTCAAATGAGGAGATTGGTGTCTCCAGTAGGTTGGTGCCTACATCTTATTGAGTTGGTAGTCAGTTAAGGAGATTGGTATCTCCAGTAGGTCTGTGCCTACAATATTTGCAACAATAGGTTGGTGCCTACAAACATCTATAAAGATAAGTTTACGGTTTTCTCCCAATTGGGTTTCCATGTTAAACTTTGTGCATTATGATTTGAGTTTATATGTGATTATTGTTTCTTAGCTAATGAATGATCAATCAAAGGTTAAATAAAGTAAAAAGTATCTTATATCGATTCACCCCCCCCTCTCAGTGTTAGTATATTTAGACACTTCGGAGTTATTTAAGAACCACTTGGTCTAATGTGTCGTTAGGTAAAAGTGTGTTTCTTTAGTATGCATTTGTAGTTAGGAAATCTGACGTTCACAATATGTTCCCGACATAGAGTGATCTGACGGTTCATACTCTCCTCGATCTTAATGGCCATTGATATGTGGCTTAGCACCCGATTGGTCCATGCTCTCTATTTAAAGAGCATATAGGGTCATTTGCCGATGATCGATTATGAGAAACTCTCTTGTAAAATATCTATGTAATCTCTTTCTTTGCATTAATAAACTGCTCCAAGTGGTCGCGTTGGCTGGGGTCGTGGATGTTTCCCCGTAGGGGTTCTACCACGTGAAAATATTAGTGTGTTGATCTTTGATTTGATTATGTGAGTGGTTACTGAAGGTGTTCATCCTCTGTTGGAATACATGTGTTGTCGAACATGGTATCAGAGCCTGTTTGAAGACCCGCTCCTGTTGTAGATCGAGATCATAAAGCTGAGTTGTCTCATCTCCATATTCTATCATTTTCATACATTTCTGGGCTGAGAGGATTCTTTCATTGCATCTGGAGCACTCATTTCAGTCAGGAACACTTTTTGTTTCACTCAAAAAGGTTTTTGTTTGCCCAAGATATGACCATTACAATCAGATACGGAGGTATAAAGCCTGAATACGCATTTTTAAAATTTCTGCAAAGTTTTATTTTTGTTTGATATTATTTGTTTCTGGGTCTCTACTCTTTTAGATCTGTGTATGCTCTTTGCCCCGCGCCCTGTGCGATCTCAGCAAATCAGAAACAATGCAAGATACCAGATATATAAAATATGCAGAACAGAAATGAAATGCTAGAAATGACAGAATAACAGTAAAATATCCAGCATAATCTTCACAATACACAGAAATGATATACGAAATAGCAACAAAAATAGCACTTTGAATCAG